>JANZXP010096176.1:0-21334 GCA_027576715.1 Erythroxylum flavicans
ATTCGTCTGCCTTTTCATTTGGCTTCATCTGAACCTATAGTCTGTATCATTGTTGACCCTTGAAAAGATAGAATCTGTCTTTTAGTTCTGCAAGAAAGTTGTCAATCCTTAAGTCCTCTTTCAAACCGTATAAAAAACATACAAATCCGATATCGTTAGGGAACGTTATAGCAATTCTTCCATTGCGTTTTTCTTTTTTCAATTCGTCTATCTTTTCATTTGGCTTCATTTGAACCTATCGTCTGTCTCATTTTTGACCCTTCAAAAGATATAATCTATCTTTGAAGTCTTCAAGAAAGTTGTAGATCTTGAATTCCTATTTCAATCCATATAAAAAACATACAAATTATATATCTTTAAAGAAAGTTATAGTAGTTTTCCCATTGCAACTATCTTTTTCCAATTCGTCTGCCTTTTCATTTGGCTTCGTCTGAACCTATAGTCTGTCTCATTTTGGTCCTTCAAAATATAGAATCTGTCTTTGTGGTGTTCATCAAAGTTGTAGATCTTAAATTTCTCTTTCAAACCGTATAAATAACATACAAATACAATATCTTTAGGGAAAGTTATAGCAATTTTACCATTGCATCTGTCTTTTTCCAATTCGTCTGTCTTTTCATTTAGCTTCATCTGAACCTATCATCTGTCTCATTTTTGACCCTTCATAAGATAGAATCCATCTTTGAGCTCTTCATGAAAGTTGTAGATATTGAAGTCTTATGTCCAAGAATATAAAGAACATACAAATCTGATATCTTTAGGGAAAGTTATAGCAATTTTCCCATTGTGTCTGTCTTTTTCCAATTCGTCTACCTTTTCATTTGGCTTCATCTAAACCTATGGTCTGTCTCATTTTTGACCCTTCAAAAGATAGAATCTATCCTTGAGGTCTTCAGGAAATTAGTATATTTTGAAGTCCTCTTTCAAACCATATAAAGAACATACAAATCAGATATATGTAGGGAAAGTTATAGCAATTTTCCCATTGCGTCTGTCTTTTTCTAATTCGTCTGCCTTTTCATTTGGCTTCATCTGAACCTATTGTCTGTCTCATTTTTGACCCTTCAAAAGATAGAATCTGTCTTTAAGGTCTTCTGTAAAGTCGTAGATCCTGATGTTTTCTTTCAAACCATATAAAGAACATACAAATCTGATATCCTTAGGGAACGTTATAGCAATTTTCCCATTGCATCTTCCCTTTTCCAATTCATCTACCTTTTCATTTGGCTTCGTCTGAACCTATCGTCTATCTCATTTTTGGCCCTTCAAAAGATAGAATCTGTCTTTGAGTTCTTCATAAAAGTTGTAGATCTTGACGTCCTATTTAGAACCATATAAAGAACATACAAATCCAATATCTGTAGGGAAGCTTATATCAATGTTCCCATTGCATCTGTCTTTTTCCAATTCGTCTGCGTTTTCATTTGGCTTTCTGAACCTATAGTCTGTCTCATTTTTTACCCTTTAAAAGATAGAATCTGTCTTTTATGTCTTCATAGAAGTTTTTTATCTTGAATTCTCTTTGAAATCATCCTAATATGATCTTAAGCCAGCATCTCTAGTCAAAGTTATCCCATTTGTTCCGAGATAAGCTTAGTATGATTGAAGACAAAAACATGTTTGATTTGTTTGGCCATAACTTCTTCTCTACACACTCAAATGACTTGATTCTTGAACCATTGGGTTCGTAAGACATTTCTCTATATCTACAACAAAAACCATAGTCATCTAAAATGAAGTGAGAAAGATTGTGTGAAAAACGTGGGATGGGTAATGTGTGTGTGTTCTTAGATACTATGAACTGGTGTTATTCCATTGAACATACTTCAGTATTTTGATGATTTCTGGATTGGTAGAGCTCAAAATGAGATGATTCCTGATTTTTGGTAAACTAGAGACATGGAGCTAGAAATGGTATGAAGAAGTTGAAATCTATTTCAGTCTCTAGGACTTTTAATTTCTGGATGGAAGTTGGGTATAATGTACTGTTTCAGTCTAACAACAGTCTGAAATATTTAGGCCCTAACTTTCAGATTTCTGAACCGATTTGATGGATTTTGGGTCTTTAGAAACGTAAGACAATAGAGAAGATTTTTCTAAAATGAAGTGTTATGTCAGAATGTTCAAGGATGTTTTTGGCAAGACACTTAAGTATAAATGACATAAGGTATAAATAGAAGGACAAATAGGACATTTCTCAATCATTGAGGGCATAATTGGAAGAAGAAGTGTTGTCTTGCTTATAAATGAAGAAGAAAAACGTGAATGGAAGGATAAGCTATAGAGAAAGAGAAAAAGAGTTTGATGGTTTGAGAGAAAAGAAGAGAGTTGATTAGGGTTTAATTCTTTTTAGTCTTTAAGAAAGATTTTGAAGCTGTCCAAAATGAGGAAAAGGAAAAGGAAGAAAAGAGTTTCCATTTGAGCTAAAGATCTCTTTATTTTGTGAAGAATCAAGGTAAGATTATTTTGAATTTTTTGGATTTTTTTTGAAAGGATTCTAGTTCGTGGAGTTTAGAAAATGCTTGAGTTTAAGTATTCTAAAATCAATTTTAGTGATTTTGCATTATGGGATTTTCAATTGAATTCCTATTAGATGAGAATTTTGGATATTATGAGATCATATGAGGTTTGAAATAAGATGACGAGAAATTGAATTATGATATAAAGTAACCAAGTGTTCTTGAGGCGTAAGCTTATGAATAAGCTAGACACATAAAAAGGGTAAAGATTGAAAGGAGAATTTAGAAAGATCATGTACAAATGAAGTGTAAATCTAAGTTTAATTAGACACATGTGAATTATGAAATGGGAATGAGCATAATGTGTGTTCTAGAACATATATCCAGGATTGTCATTAAGCATGCATTGTACATAGTCCATTTATACAATTGTGCATAAATTAATGCTTATACGAGTACAATTATTAATGAGTGTGCAATGTGTGTCTTGCATAAATGGGTTATGCAGGTCAAGTGTCCGTATTCAGGCGTTCCTAGAATTTGGAAGCAAATGATAATCTGGAGTGTACAGTGAGTAGACCTAGATGGCCTTACCTTATTGTTTGTTTCATTTATGTTATGACTTGAGTAATTATGAATGAGATGTGAATTGATTGTACTGGTTTCTGGATAGAAGGTCCGATGAATGTGATGTGTGACTGACATATTGAACTGCTCCTTGTATATGAATTAGATGAAATATGTGATACATGACTTGGTTGTTAAATGCTGGACTTAGTTCTGAAGGAAATTGTGATCATGCATATAAAGGAAAAAGTGATACTCAACTCTAATGTGAATGCCGAACTACGGTCCGATGATATGTGAATGTGAGTGACTGCGAATATGCAATTGTAAGTGATGCATTTCATTTCATAAATGCATGAAATATAATGACAGTTGTGATCGGAGTAGCCACCGATCAGAGCTTAAAGCTCAACGTGTGAAAAAGAGCCTCCAGCTTAAAAGTGATTCAGAGCCTCAGGCTCAATGCTTAATAAGCCCTATATGGGACAGTTTTAATGAGCCCTATATGGGGCAATTATCAATGAGCCTTATATGGGACAGTTCGGTCACAACAAAGTAACAAATAGAAAGTGAGTCTCATGTGCATGGCATATGCATAATATGAATGATTAAATTATATTGAATGTGAAATGTGAAATGTTGTGAATGTGATTATGTGTTATGTGACTGGGTGAGCCATCGATGATGGTCACTCATTGAGTTCGCAAAACTCACCCAAAATTGCAATTATTTTTCAGGATCAGAAGAATACCCCGTTAGGCCAATGGGAGTATACCTACAGCATACAAGTGAAGGGTAGAGGTCGAGATCAGTTCGCGTCTACATTGCATGTCCTTAATTTGTATTGAATTGTTTCTTCCGCACTTTTTGTATAAAATTGTATTCCGAAACAACTAAAGTGGTTTTGTATTTGTAAAAAGGTCCCAAATGACTATTGAAATTTTTGGTGATTGTATTGTGTTGATTGAAAATGGTTATAAAACAAAGTGGGCCGATTTGGTTAGAGATTTCTGCACTTTATGTTTGTGGTTTAAAATAAAAGAAAAATTTTATACCGATTTTTGAGTGATTGAGTTCTCTAGCACACCACCCTCGCAGGACACGAGCTCGGACATCACCCATCGATGTCGGGTTCGGGTCTTATGGGATTGGGGTGTTACAGTCAGTGGGTTGATTACTCTCTTTCGAGTTATAACTAAATTGTAAACCCTAATTGAATTATGGAACTTGCAATCTCTCAATTCATAAATTACCCATAATTCTAATTAGTTCTAAAGCTCTCTAATAAATAATCGGGTCTCGCACAAGATCTCTCTCTATGAAATTACCGACTAGATTGATTAAGTAGTCATTTAGATCGCCTAACTCTCATTAATCCAATTTAATCATTTTTATCTGGCTCACCCTCTCGATTTGTTACCGAAACATACAATTACATTAATCAATCACAACACCCAAAATAATAAACACAAAATAACTAAATCAACATTAACTTAAAGTAAAATACCAAAGGAGAGTTTAGAATATTATCAACAACCCAAATCCATTTCCATACAATCCATCTCAACTTTATACATTTAATTGAGAAAGGAAATAAAGAGAATATGAAACTTAGGTTGGACAAATTAGGAAGGCAACAACGTCAGGATACCAGTGATCTGAGGAGCAGTGATGTCGGGATCCATTTCTTCTTCTTCTTCTTCTTCTCTCTCTTATTTTTCTCTCCCTTTAGGGTTTCCAAAAGTGGCTGAATGTAAAGTTCCCTCTTCTTCTTTGTCTTATTCTTTAAATACCTTTTATGTTCTGAGCAGCTCTAGGGTTTTTTAGGGTCTAAAAGGTTCAAAAAATCCCTCGAAACTTGACATTTTTGAGTGTCTACGTGTCTACCTGATGCAGGTCATGATGGTGGCCTTGCATGCCTTGATCGTGGGCCACATTTGAGCCTTCTGTCACAATTGTGGCAAGCAACGTAATAGTAGTGTTTTATATGATGTTTTAGGGTTTAATTTGTTATGCATTTTATGTTAAATTGAGTGTTAAGTATGCATTTAGGGCTTAATTAGATTACTTTTTGTGTTTAAGTGTTTTTATGGTTAGTTTGAATCTTTGAGCTTAAATTGTATATTTTTGATGTACTTTGATGTGTATACTAGTGTTGCAGGGTAAACAGGGAAGAATGGTGAAGATTTAAAGAGTTTCGGCCTAAAACATACAGGCCACGATCATATACATGGTTTACGATCGTGATAGAAGAGGAAGAGCCAGAGGCAGCCAGGCCATGATTGTGCACTAGGAGCCACGATCGTGTTAAAGAGCATCAAGTCAGGCCACGATCATGCACTAATCCCTGATAGGTTAATAGATAATGTTAGAACTAATTTTGGTTTTAGACAAATTGCGGATTGAGAGATCGCAATTTCTATAATTTGAATTAGGGATTATTAATTAGGGTTAAGAATTATAACTCGAGAGAAATTTCAAATAGATTCTCCCTTTCTTTTAATTGGTCGCTTCTAGGTTAAAATTTGAATTATTTATGTGAGTTCGTTTTTGTTTTTTCTTTGGGTGCTTTAATTTCTCGTATTTAATTCTCGATTGATTTAGATTTCTATAGTTGTTATTAAATTAGATTTTGTGAACTTAGCTGCCACTTAGGACTAGTTTTCTTCCTCATGGAATTGACACTTTAGGTATTACGCAAATGACCTGTGCACTTACGGAATTTACTGAGGTTATAAATAGTAAAACTTAGCGCATGCATAACCTTTCAAATAAGTTTTTAGCATCGTTGCTGGGGAAGGCAATTTAGTTCTAGATTTTAAGGAGTTAGGATAGTCTTTAATTTTTGTTTTAGTTTTGGATAGTTTTACATAAGAATCGTGCTCTTATACAAACACAAGAGTCACGAGGGGTTCGAGTCGTACAATTGAGACATCAGATTTAGAGATAACATGTTTAGAACACCTTTTGGAAAGCTCGGCGAGAAGAAGAAGAAGAGATCAAGAAAGCAAAAATGGCCGAGGAGTTCCAACGTAATATAGATTGAGAAGTCAACCCTAGTTGGCAACAACAGAGGACCCTCATGGACTTTATGAGGCCAGGGTTCAATCCTGTGAACCAAGGAGTGGCTAGACTGCCTGTTCAAGTGGTCTCCTTTGTAATCAAGCCAGTCCTCCTGAACATGCTTCAACAAAACATCCAATTCTATAGACTGGCAACTGAAGACCCGAACGCTTATATTGTGAGTTTTCTTGAGATCTGTGATACTTTCCAGTATCATCAGATGTCGAAAGATGCAGTGAGAATTAGGCTATTTCCTTTTATGCTTAGGGATAGAGCGAAGGTTTGGTATCATTTACTGAGCCCTGCTAACATCATGACATGGGACCAGCTAGTGCGTGGTTTCTTGGATAAATACTTCCCACTAACAAAGACCATTAAAATTATTAAGGAAATTACAAATTTCCAACAAGGTGATGCGAAGTCTATTTATGAAGTGTGGGAATGTTACAAGGATCTATAGAGGAGATACCCACACCATAATTTACCCAAGGAGTTCCTGCTGCAGACATTTTATAACAGAATAAACCCACAGAATAAAGGCACCATTGATACGACCTCGGGAGGATCGTTAATGAGAAAGACAGTCAATGAAGTAGAGGAATTAATAGAGGAGATGACCAGCAATAACTGCTTATAGGCTAGTGAACGTAGTAGGCAACTTACTAACTTTAGGGAGTAAAAGGGAGTTGTCACTGTCGATCAGATGACGAAGATGGAAGCTAAGATTGACAACTTAGTAATATGAAGGCATCATCCTTAGCTACGATAAAGGCCGCACAATTGAAGTATGAGCTATGCGGCTAGTTAGATCATGATATAGTGGACTGCTTTTTGATGAGAGAAGACAACCAGGAGTAGGTTCATTACATGGGAGATCAATTTGGACGTGGAGGGGGTAATAATCCCTACTCTAACATATATAACCCAGGGTGGAAGAATCACCCAAACTTCTCCTGGTTAAACAACAACAATGGAGGGCAGTTCAGACCCCAAGGACAATCAAACTTCCAACAGGACAAAACAAGCTCGATGGATTCGAAATTGGACAAAATTTTAGATAAACTTGGGACTTTAGATGATGCACACAAGAAGTTGGAAGATAAATTTGAGAAATTCACTAAGAGACATGCATCTTCCATTTATAATTTATAATCCCAAGTGAGTCAATTGGTAGATGCATTTACTATGCAAAAGTTGGGAAATATTCCCAGCACTTCAGGATAAAAATCAAAGGAGCAGCTAAAGGCTACCACACTTTGAAGTGGGAAGGGAATTGAACCACCCACAAGAAGAAGAGAGGATCCCACCCAGCCAGTATAGGAGAATCAAGAAAAGGAGAAGGAAGTGGGCATGAGTGAATACCCTCCATATGTTGTGCCTCCATCATATCAACCTAAGGTACCTTTTCCTCAACGATTGTAAAAGAATAAGTTAGATAAACAATTTACAAAGTTCGTTGAGAAGTTAAGGACGCTACAGATAAATCTCTCCTTTGTTGAGGCGTTAGAACATATGTCAAAATAAGCAAAATGTTTAAAGGATATATTATCTAAGAATCGTACTTAGGAGGAAAATCAGACGATAGCCTTAATTGGCACTTGCAGTTCAATAGTCACCAGTCAAATACCTTCAAAATTGAAAGATCCAGGAAGTTTCACAATACCTTGTGTTGTTGGTAAAATGGAATTCACTAAGTGTTCGTGTGATCTGGGAGCTAGCATCAGTCTTATACCCTTGTCAATATTCAGGAAGTTGGGACTAGGAGAGATCAAGCCTACCTCTATGTTAATTCAATTGGTAGACCAGTCTGTTAAAAGACCGTTAGGAATAGTGGAAGATGTATTGATGTGAGTGGACAAGTTCATTAGTCAAGTAGATTTTGTGGTTTTGGATTTTGAAGAAGATAAAATCTATCCACTAATCTTAGGTTGACCTTTTATGAATACGGGGAAGGCCATAATTGATGTCCACGAAGGTAAATTGATACTTTAAATAAGAGAAGATCAGGTTGAATTCAATATGAATAAGGCCTTAAATAATCCAACAACGAGCAGTGCATGCAAGAAGGTTGAAATATTAGATCATCAACTGTGAGAACAAATTGAGAGTTGCATTGTAGAATTGAAGTCTTTGGACGTAGAGGATGACATTGAACACCAGAATCCTGAATCTATAGAAGATGATGAGATAGAGGGAATAGATGTTTCAATCCATCAAGACAAATTAGTTCGGACCGAAGCACCCACTCCATCATCCTCAAAAAAGCCTCCGATATTAGAACCTAAGCCTTTACCTTCCAACCTTAGGTATACTTTTCTTGGTAAAGGTGAAACCTTTCCAATAATCATTTCCAACCAATTGAGTGAAAAACAGGAAATAAGGTGGTGGAGGTCATCAAGAAGCGGATGAAAGCTATCAAATGTCAAATTGCTGACATTCAAGGAATAAGTCCGAATGTTTGCATACACCGAATAAATTTAGAGGATGGCTGTAAAATGGTGCAGGAGCGTCAACGAAGGTTGAATCCTAACATGAAAGAAGTAGTCAAGGAGGAAATCATTAAACTCCTAGGTCAAACTTAGGGTCGAAACGGCCCAAAGAATCACCCAAAATTTGAGTTTTTCTTTCAGCCCGACGTAGGACACGATTGTGGCCCTGCCTACTATGATCGTGGCCTTACTTGACGCTCTCTATCATGATTGTGGCCCATGATGTACGATCGTGGCCTAGCTGTCACTGGCTCCTCCTCTTCCGTCATGATCGTGGCCACTGTGCACGATCGTGGCCTATGTCTTTTAACCCGAAACTCTTTAAATCTTCATTGTTGTTCCCTGTTTACCCTGTAACTGTAACATACACATCAAGGTACCTAAAAAATATACAATTTAAGCTTAAAGATTTAGACTAAACCAAAAAAACACTCAAGCACAAAAACTAATCTAATTAAGCCCTAAATGCCTGCTCAACACTCAATTTAACAAAAAATGCATAACAAATTAAACCCGAAAATATCATACAAAACACTACTATCAACATCTCTACACTTAAACGTTTGCTTGTCCTTAAGCAAACAAACAACAACACATAGAACACAAAACACCCATTGCAATAATGAGACAATGGCTTCGATCTTTATGAAATTAATTTAATTTTGAACACAATCAATCAGTTGTGCAAATCATTAATGTGCAAAACATGTGTCCAGGGGCTTTGAACTATATATACAACTAACTCAAGACCAAGTGTTAACCTATTTATCCTTTTCAATTTTGCACACATATTAATAATTTTTCAGTCCCTCAGGCTCGATAACTGTTCCTAGGTATACTTCTATAAAAATTCAAACCTAATACAAGTCCTGTAGGTTTTTATTTAAACATAATTTTTTTGGACTTAGCCTTTTACTCGGAGGCAAACATTTGGGATGAATGTCGATCTAGTTACTTGACTAAGTCAATTGTTAACAGCTTGGTTAAAATGTCATTATAACCTTTTTACACGAAGGCACACATTTGTGAGGCATGTCGATCCGGTTACTCAGCTACAGCATGTTATCAACTGATTCAAAATTAAAAAAAAATCACTCAATCTAAGCCATTGACATATTCACACACTTTATATTATGCAACCTAATATTATCATACAGTATGCAAAATTCACTTACAAAAGAAAAACATAGAATCCCTCCTCACATTTGAACAACACATTGTCCTCAAGGTGAGAAGGAACACACACGACACATACATAAACGAAATATGCAAACAGAAATTAAAATAACAAAGAACAGATAAAATTAACGATAAAAATAAAAGTAAAAATAATAGAAAAATAAATAACACAAAAAAAAATAGAATGGAAGAAAAATTTTATGTTAGACATGAATTCTAAGGAGATGGAGGTGGTGATGGTGTGGGAGGTGATAATTGAATACCCTGAGCTTCAAATACCGATGGAGTCTGTAGATCTCTTGGCTCTGGCGTCTTTGTGTACGTACCACTTCCTTTAATGTTCTGTTGGTTTCAGATATTCCATCTAAAACCATTGTCCAACGTTGGTCCCCTTCTTCCCCTTTTTTCGATTCCTCGCTCGTTGATGCTTCCCGTGCCTGCCTAAGTGACGCTAAACTTGAGCTTGCTTGACCCGTCCTAGTCTGCACGTGTCTTTTCATTTATTTCTCGCGGGCTCATGTTGGTGGAGTGAATGATCGTTACCCGAAATAGATGACGGTGATTGAGGAACTCGGGCAGATGTACTATTATCCCCCTCGGATCTAGACCAAAATGCTTTGCGATGGCAGACACTAGGTATCCCATTCCAAGATGGTTACTCTGCTTTTGCGGAACTACAGCAAGAGCATTCAACACATGCGTGGATGTGCATACCGGATTATTATGATCCATGCACCATAGTATGAATAGTTCCTTGGTTAAACACTTGTTGGTCTCTGATTTGTCGAAGACCAGCTGGCATATAAATTTGTGTAACATAAGTGTTCATGTGACCGGATAATGTTGTTTTAGGTATTTTTGACGTAAAGCGCTCAATGCCATTAAGCTTATGCCAGTATTGGGATGTACGGAAGTCATTATGTTGGCAAAAAATGGTGGATTCAAGGAATCCACATATGTCGCATATAATTTCTACCGTTAACTCTTACGCTCCCCCCCTCAATCTAAACCATAATTACTTAGTGTTCTTGGGGTCAAAGGTTAGGGACTTGAATCTAATAAATTTCACTGGATCCTCTCTGCTAAGTTCTCTACCCGCTCACGCATTTCTATTTGATCTAATATATCAAAATCAAAGTATTTAGGCATAACAATCTGCCTAGAATGAAGAGAACAAAAACGAATACCTTCTTCCTTGGTGTAAATGGGAAATGAAGCTCCAAAGTGGGCTACTCGATTTTGTCTCCCCCGTCCTGTAACTTGTTGTGCTCTATGAGGCTCCTGTCGGGTAGTTTGCTTGATACGAGGCCTGATCGGGTTGAAATTGGAATATTGACGATGAAAAATTCTAGAGAGATATTGGAGTGTTTGAAAGTTGGAATTCTAGAGAGATAAAATAAAAATGAAATTGAAGGTGAAAGTTAAGTAATAATTGAATAAATAGGTGGTAAAAGGGTGAAATGGCAAAGTTGTCATTTAAAATTTGCATCCTTCCCTTTTTGTGCATAGTCGCAAGTCACGATTGTGGCCTGATATGCCACGAACATGGCATGCAACGTACCACTGAAGGAATTCCCAATTGCAGGCCACGATCATGACCTGACAGGTCACAATCGTGGCTAGTGCCTATATCCTGACATTAGAACCTTCTTTTTCCAATTCTTTCCTTGTCTTAGTTCTAGTTCTTCTTCACTTCTCTTAATATGCTTGTGTACTCTTCCCCGTGATTCCGAAATCCTATTCCTCTTTTTGCTTTTATTGAACCAAACTAAGAATGAACCTAACTAAGAAATTCAACTAATCTAAGAAGATTGAACAACTAACTAATTTTTCCGTGGGTTGCCTCCCATACAGCACTTTTTTTAACATCGATAACTCGACGCTCCTTGTAAAGCTCACGGTGGTTGGAATGATCGATTTGATGATAGCTTCGTTATTAATCTCAAATTCTGAATATTTGCTACTATATTGCGACTACCACCTTCCTTGGAGTTTTCTTTATCTCACCTTCTCCTTCGTGAGCACTTCTTTCGGAAAGCATTTGCAGGATTCTCAATGTCTTCTTATTCTCCTCAAGGTTCGGGTTTGTTATGATCCACTGGAGTTGAAGGAGCTTTGTACTCTCTAATAGTCACCTTGAAGGTCAGTTGCTCCTTCTCTACTCGTAGAGTTAGTTCGCCCCCATCCATATCAATCATTGAGCGTGTAGTGGCTAAAAATGGTCCACCAAAAATCATCAGAGTATCCTCTTCTTCATTGATATCCAAAATATAAAAATTTGTAGGAAAGATAAAATTATCGACCTTGACCGATACATCTTGTATGATTCCCATCAGTCTCAGTGAAGTCCTATCAACCATTTTAACCAAAAACTTTGTGGGCACTATGGGCACTAACTCTCGTAACCCTAATTTAATAATGAGAGTGTAGGGCATTGCATTTATACTTGCACCTAAGTCTGCGAATGCCCTATCTATGATGATCTTATTGATACTGCAAGGGATGAAAAAGTCCTTTGGATCATCCTTCTTTAATATGTTCGGGGTGTCTTCCAGTATCCACTCCTTCCCTTTTTCTGTGACGGACTCTTGTAACTTTAGTTTGGATTGTATTTCTTTCGTCACTTCCTCGATTTTGTTTGGCTCGATTTATTGTAATATTTCTATTGCTCTATGAGCATATAATTCCTTTTGAGCAAAGAATTGGTGCGGGAATACCTTTCGAGTTATTTGCACTAATGTGCTTACAGTCTCACTTAGAAGGTCGTCTTTAACTACTTGACCTTCTCCTTTGTCTACCTCTTCCAGCTCCTCGTCCTGAGTCTAACTTATAACCATGATACGCTCCTTCGGGTTCTACTCGGTGTTGTTAGGAAGACCTCTAGCATTTCGAGTTGACATTGCTTCTGCGAGCTACCCCATTTGGACGTCTAAATTGTGCATAGACGAAGTATGATCCTTCATGACTTGCTCGAATTTACTCTTGAGCATCCTATGTGCTTCCTCCATTCCCCCTATCTTATCTAAAAGTTTGTCCAATTTTAAATCCATTGAGCTTGTTTTTTCCTACATTTTTTCCCGTGGGAAAAGCGATTGTCCTTGGGGTCTGAACTGCCCTCTATTGTTGTTGTTAGACCAGGAGAAGTTTTGGTGATTCTTTCACCTAGGCTTATATGTGTTGGAGTAGGGATTATTACCCCCTCCACGTCCAAATTGGGCTCCCATGTAATGAACTTGTTCTGGGTTGTCTTCTCTTATCAAAAAGTAGTTCACTGTATCATGATCAAATTGGCCACATAGCTCACACTTCAATTGTTTGACTTTTACCATAGCTGAGGATGACGCCTTCATATTATTGAATTGTCATGTCAACTTGTCGATCTTAGCTTGTATTTCTGTTATTTGATCGATAACGACAAATCCCTTCTGCTCCCTAAAGTTAATAGGTTGCCTACTACGTTCACTAGCCCATAAGCAGTTATTGCTGGCTATCTCCTCTATTAATTCCTCTGCTTCATTGACCATCTTTTGTTTTAAAGATCCTCCTGACACCTCATCGATGGTGCCTCTAGTTTGTGAGTTTACTTCATTGTAAAAAGTCTATAGTAAGAACTCCTTGGGTAGATTGTGGTGTGGGCATCTCCTCTGCGAATCCTTGTAACGCTCCCACGCTTAATAAATGGATTTCCCATCATCTTGTTAGAAATTTGTAATTTTCTTAATAATTTTGGTGGTCTTTGTAATTTATGCAAGAATGCACGTACTAACTATTCCCACGTTGTAATGTTAGCAGGGCTTAGTGAATTATACTAAGCCTTCACTCTATACCAAGCCTTCACTCTATCCCTAAGTGTAAAACGAAACAACCTAATTCTCACTGCATCTTCCGAAATCTAGTGATACCGAAAAGTATCACAGATCTCGAGAAAACTTATGATGTGAGCATTCAGATCTTCATTTGCAAGTCCATAGAATTGGACGTTTTGTTAAAGCATGTTCAAGAGGGTTAGCTTGATTTTAAAAGAAATCGCTTGAACAGGCGGTCTAGCCACTCCTTGATTCGTAGGATTGATCCCTGGCCTCATAAAGTCCATGAGGGTCCTCTGTTGTTGCTTACCAGGGTTGACTTTTTGATCCATGTTTCTTTAGAATTCCTCGACCATT
Source organism: Erythroxylum flavicans (assembly GCA_027576715.1). Classification (NCBI taxonomy): domain Eukaryota; kingdom Viridiplantae; phylum Streptophyta; class Magnoliopsida; order Malpighiales; family Erythroxylaceae; genus Erythroxylum; species Erythroxylum flavicans. The sequence goes on from JANZXP010096176.1 coordinate 13,921, forward strand.
TATGCTTTCTTGAACTCTTCTTCTTCTTCTCGTCGAGCTTTCCTAAGCGTTCGTTTTAAACGTGTTATGTCTAAATCTAAAGTCTCAATTTTACGACTTGAACCCCTCGTGATTCCTGTGTTTGTGCAAGAACACGATTCATACGTAGAAATACGAAAAATAAAAATAAAAATTAAAAGCTTTCCTAACCCCTTAAACTGTAGAACTAAGTATTCTTCCCTAGCAACGGTGCCAAAAACTTGTTCGCTTAAGGTTACATGCTCTAAGTTTTACAAATTTTTAACCTTGGTAATTATCATAAGCGCACAGATTGATCGCATAGTACCTAAGGTGTTGATCCCACGAGGAAGGGAACTAGTCCTAAAATCTAACGACAGTTAAGTTTGCAAAACCTAATTAAACAACTATTGTGGAAATTAAAATTAATCAAGAATCAAATAGAAGAATTTAAATCACCAAAAGAACAAGCAAGCTCACACAAATAATCTAAAATTCAACCTAGAAGTGACCAATTGAGAGAAAGGGGGAATTTATTCGAATTTAAAGAAAATCTATCCAATTATCAAATTTTCGATTTAACGGGCCTAGACAGTCCTAGGGTGAATTAGTCTCTCTTGAGTTATAATTCTTAACCCTAATTAATATTCCCTAATTCAAATTATGGAAATTGCGATCTCTCGATCCACAATTAGTCCAAAATGTAAATTAGTTCTAACGTTGTCTATTAACCTACTGCGAATCTGTGCTCGATCTCTCGTTACACGACTCTACCAGTTTGATTCAATTCTCTACCTATTGATTTATCTAACTCTCGTTAACCTAAATTGATGATTTTCACCAGCTCACCCTCTCAATTTATTGCCCAGTTATGAAGAACCAAATTAAATCACAATAAATCAGAATAAAACACAATCAAATCAATCTTATTAATCTCAAGAATAAATAAACCCGAAGGTGAGTTTAGATAAAAGCATCAACATTCAATGATAAATATCTCTAATTAATCTCAAGACTCCATACATCAATGAAATCGAAATAACAACTAGAATATACTTTTGGAATGGATCTCAGAGTTGCGATTGTGGGAAACCACCTGTTCTGGGAAGTACTTCACGTCAAGCGTGTCTCTATGCCTCTCTTCCTTTTTCTCCTTTCTCGATCGATTGATCTCTAACTAGGTTTTCTCTTGGAATTTCAGTAGAGTCTCTCTCTTTTTGCAGCTCTTGACTCTTTAATCTCTCCCCTTTGCGGCTACTAGGTATTGTTCTATTTATTCTGTAGTAGCCCTAGGTCAAACTTGGGGGCGAAATGTTCGAAAAAATCACCCAAAATTTGAATTTTTCTATCAGCCTGACGTAGGGCACGATTACGGCCCTGCCTGCCATGATCGTGGCCTGACTTGATGTTCTCTATCATGATCATGGCCCATGATTCATGAAAGTGGCCTGGCTGCTACTGGCTCCTCCTCTTCTATCACAATCGTGGCCACTGTGTATGATCGTGGCCTATGTCTTTTAGCCCGAAACTCTTCAAATCTTCACTGTTCTTCCCTGTTTACCCTGCAACACTAGCACACACATCAAGGTACTTGAAAAATATACAATGTAAGCTTAAAGATTCAGACTACCCTAATAAAACACTCAAACACAAAAACTAGTCTAATTAAACCCTAAATGCCTGTTCAATACTCAATTTAACACAAAATGCATTACAAATTAAATCTTAAAATGTCATACAAAACGCTACTATCACTTTGTAATGCCCCAGCCTTAACCACATTTCAGAGATGCATGATGTCAATCTTCACAGACATGTTAGAAGATATAATGGAGGTATCCATGGATGAATTTTTAGTCTTTGGAGGTTCTTTTAAAAAATGTTTAACTAATTTGGATAGAGTTCTTCAAAGGTGTGAAGAATCACATCTGGTGCTAAATTGGGAGAAATGCCATTTCATGGTACAAGAAAGGATAGTGCTAGGTCATAAAATCTCACATCAAGAATTCAAAGTTGACATAGCAAAGACAGAGGTAAGAGAAAAGCTTCCACCACCAAGTAATGTAAAAAGGATGCGAGGATTCTTAGGTCATGTTGGGTTCTACCGACTATTCATCAAGTAATTTTCACAAATTGTAAGACCTTTAACAAGCCTTTTAGTCAAGGATGTGCCCTTCGTGTTTGATGATCAATGTTTGTCTGCATTCAACACTCTAAAGGAGGTATTAACTTCAGCACCAATTTTATCACCACCCGACTGGATGTTGCCGTTTAAAGTGATGTGTGATGTAAGTGACCAGGCCATAGGTTACGTATTGGGTCAACGAAAAGACAAGAAATTACATGCAATCTACTATGTTAGTAAGACGCTTACAGGTCACCAACTAAATTACATCACTACAAAAGGGAATTACTCACATTAGTGTATGCATGTGATAAGTTTCAAAAATACCTTTTGGGATCAATGATGATTGTATTCATCGACCATGCAGCATTAAAATACCTTTTCAACAAGAAAGATGCAAACCCCAAGTTGATTTGATGGGTGTTATTTTTGTAAGAATTCGATTTAGAAGCGAGAGGTAAAAAGGGAGATTGAAATGTGGTACCTGACCACTTATCCAGACTTGAGGGAGGGGAATGCAAGCCTAGTAATGATATTAACGAGAATTTCCCCGATAAAACTCTAATGTTGCTTAAGAATTTAACTACATCGTGGTTTGAAACAATGATACGGAGTATGCCACCAAGTGGAAGTTGTCAACCAAGAGCTAAAATGAATTCTAGAAAAGATAGTGAACAATTCCTAAAAGGATTGGGTAGTAAAGCTGGATGATGCTTTATGGGCCTATAGGAGAGCTTTTAAGACACTTATTAGAACAACTTCGTATAGACTCGTATACGGGAAAGAATGTCATCTACCAGTCGAACTAGAGCATCGAATGTACTGGGAAATCAAAGCATTAAACTTTGATTAAAAGCATGCTGGTGAGAAGAGACTCCTACAACTGGACAAGCTCAAAGAGTTTCGTTTGAATGCCTATGAGAATGCCAAACTTTACAAAGAAAAGGTTAAGAAATGACATGACGCTCGTCTCAAGCAAAAGGATTTCAAAGTAGGGGGCACCGTTCTACTATATAATTCCTGGTTAAGGTTATTTCCAGGGAAGTTGAAGGTTAGATGGAGTGGACCATTCATGGTCATTCAAGTTTTCGGTCATGGAGCTCTCAAATTGGAAAATGTTAATAAATAGACTTTCAAAGTCAATCGACATCCATGCAAGCTATATTTTGGAGGAGCATTTCCCACAAATAAGGAAGTGATTTTCTTGTTATTGACCATTTGAAAATGCCTCCTAAATTAAAGGTCAAGCTAAGGACCATAAACTAGCAAGTACTTAGATTTTGTTTGAAAATGTTTATAAAAGTAGTTTTTTTTATTTCAATATACTGTCGGTATTTCAAAGCTCAGGGTATTCAATTACCACCTGCCATACCATCTCCTTAGGTTAAAATCTAATCCAAACTTTTTCTCCAGTTTTATTTTGTTTTGCGTAATTATTTTTCTGTTTTTTATTTTTATTTTTATTTTTATTTTTATTTTTATCGTTAATTTTATCTGTTCTTTGTTATTTTAATTTCTGTTTTCACATTTCATTTATGTATGTGTCATGTGTGTTCCTCCTTATATTGAGGACAATGTGTTGTTCAAGTGTGGGAAGGGATTCTGTGTTTTTCTTTTGTATGTTAATTTTGCATATTGTATGATAGTATTAGGTTGCATGGTGTGAAGTGTGTGAATGTGTCAATGGCTTAGATTGAGTGAACTTTTTTTTAATTTTGGACATGGTCTATTAGGATGTGAACAATCATTAGCCTGCAAAATTAGTGAATTAGGGAGCCTTTGGGATAAATATACAGCCTAAGTAGGACTTAGTGTGAATTTAGCACCTTATATATTGTCACATTCATTCATAATTTGAGGCCTTTTAGGTTAAGTAGCTCAACTAGCATTTTTCATGGAAATGAATAGTTAAAAGCAACAAGGTAGAACAAAAGTGTTTAATAAATGTTAATAATCACTATTTTGCTGGCCTTAGGGTTATGAATAGAGCTAGTAGCTAGTTGAAAACATGATGTAGCTTAGTAACCGGATCAACACACATCACAAATGTGTGCCTTCGCATAAAAAGGCTATAATGATGTTTCAACCAAGCTGTTAGTAAATGACTTAGTCGAGTAACTAGATCGATATTTATCACAAATGTTTGCTTCCGAGTAAAAGGCTAAGTGCCAGGTTAAAAAATAAAAAAATTGTGTGTTTAAATAAAAACCTACCGGACTTGCAATAGGCTTGAAGTTTCATGGAATTATATCTAGGAACAGTTACCAAGTCTGAGGGATCAAAAAATTATTAATGTGTGTGTACAATGGAAAAGGGTAAATAGGTTAACACTTGGTCTTGAGTTAGTTGTATATTTAGTTCAAAACTAGACACATATTTGCGTGCTAATGATTTGACGTAATTCGAATGAGTGTGTCCAAAATTAAATTTAGTTCATGAAGATTAGAGTCATTGTCATATTATTGCATAGTGTGTTTGTTTTGTTAGGTGTTGTTGTTTTGTTTGCTTGAAGACAAGCAAACATTTAAGTGTGGGGATGTTGATATTAGTGTTTTGTATGATGTTTTAGGGTTTAATTTGTTATGCATTTTGTGTTAAATTGAGTGTTAAGCATTTAGGGCTTAATTAGATTAGTTTTTGTGTTTAAGTGCTTTTATAGGTTAGTTTGAATCTTTGAGCTTAAATTGTATATTTTTGAGGTACTTTGATGCGTGTGCTAGTGTTGCAGGATAAACAGGGAAGAATGGTGAAGATTTAAAGAGTTTTAAGCCAAAAAATACAGGCCACGATCATGCATATGGGCCGCGATTATAACAAAAGAGAAAGAGCCAGAGGAAGCTAGGCCACGATCGTGCACCAGATGCCACGATCATGACAGAGAGCTTCAAGTCAGGCCATAATTGTGCACTTCAAGCCACGATCGTGACAGAAAGGAAAAAGTGCCAACCACGATGAGTCGAGCTGACATGAAAACTTAAATTTTAGGTGATTTTTTGAACTGTTTCGACCCCAAGTTTGACCTAGAACTGCTACCGAATAAATAGAACAATAGCTAGCAGCCATTAGTAGACATTAGAGAGCCGAGAAAGCTGTATAAATGTGAGATTCTGCTGAAAATCTGAGTAAAAACCTAAATAGAGATCAATTGATGGAGGAAGGAGACGAAGGAAGAAAGTCACAGAGATACGCTTTACACGACGTATTTGCTGGAATAGGTGGTTTCTCGTAGTTGTAACTCTAAGATCCATTCCGACAGTGTCTTCTAGTTTTTATTTCGATTTCATTAATTTATGAAATTTGAGATTGATTAGAAATATTTGTCGTTGAGTGTTGATGTAGCACCTCCACTACCATAAATTAGATACCGGAACACCTTTAGGATATTCCGGTATATAATCTATAATAATGGCATGTTAACTATCTCACCTTCACTTATGATATGGCAGTATATATCCAACTTAAACATAGCATCGACTATATATGTAATAGTGACAAAATACAATGTTTAAAACAAAACTCAACTTGTAATTGCATTACTACATAGTATCTTACAAACCTTTATAACAAGAGTTCTACATATCAAAGAAACTACAAAATGAAATCTACAACTCCTTTGATGTTAGCTGACAGACCTTTGATCTATATCTAGTCCAAAATGTGCTTCTAGAAAATCTTAAAATCTAAGTCTACTGTTTCGTACCTGTAAAATCACGTTGCAAATTTTGGATGAGTTTTTGCAAACTCAATGAGAGACCCATCATTGATGATCTCACTCCAGGAACACATAGATATCATACAACCAATCAGGTTCGCAACATTTTCTATCAAAATAAGGCATAAAGTATGTCATACAATTCACATACCTTTTTCCAGAATTTGAACACCCAATCAATCACAACGTCAGAAAGAATTCACGTTCATAAATTTCATAATCATAATATTCAAATTTAGGTACATATGAGACTCTCGATTCATTATTATTTGTTGTGACCGAGTGCCATTCAGATACAGAACAGATACTGGCTCATTGGGCTCAGTCAGACCAGAAATCACGGAGCAGTGCTCTACGTGCAGAATATTGAGCTTATAGATCTTTTAACTGGCTGCACTGATCACAACGCCTTTATTTGAGCATGGATTTTACGAAATGCATCAAATAACAGAATATGCCATGAATGACATTCACATATGAAGCACAGATAGAGTCTCATAATTCTTCAGGCCTCAGTCCGCCATTCAACTTTCGTTGAGCATTCAGAATTTAGAGGCAACATATTTCATTTAATTGTCAGATGCAAGTATAACACTTCCAATACATTCCCGACTATTAAACTACTCGGACCTTTAAGTCCGGAATTCATATTCAGATCGCAAACAGTTCACTAACTGAAAGTTAAGCATAATAAATCAAACAATCAATCCTAGGAAGATCATCTAGGTTGACTCACAGACGCTCCTTTTAGCTTATTGCCTTGATGTCCCGGCAATATCTTGACGTTGTCGCTCAATGTGATCCTCTATTACATTATACATACACACATCACAATTTTGCACAATTAAGAATTTATTAAGCACATTCATGTATACTGAATATGTACAATGCATGCTCATGATAATTCTGGGTTCCTTATTCAATAATCTTGTCACAAAATTCATTCATATAATAATACTCAATTGATCAATTCAGATTTGTCTAAAAACATACTTTCGAATCTACTTTGCATGATTATTAACATAGAAAAATGAAGTAATTTGGCAACACTTCCTTCTGGAAAATTGTTCTCCCATGTCTTAAGTTTCTAATGACTCCAAGATCATGCAATTTGGTTTAGTATTCTATGAGTGATGTTCACAATATCACAGACTGTGTATAATTGAACTTTTGGCTAGTTCATGATCATACCCTTAAATTATACAACTCATATCTTTTAACTCAGATATCCAAAAATTACAAACTTAATACCAATTGGAAGATAAGAGAATGAACTAATACTTTTGTGAAGATACTTTTATCTAATTAGGCTTTTATCAATACAATTTATTCAATATCTACAGGACATTATTTCTATCTCGGGTAGTACTACAGCCTCAATCAAGACATTTCGATCCAGATTTTGAATGCCTAGAGGCAGAATTAAACTTAGACTTCTTCAAGAAAGTTGTATCTGTATGACTATACTTTAATCTTAATTAAGAATCAACTCATTTAAAAATATACAGATGAAGATATACTCAAAATATCGAAGCATGTTCAATGAAAATATTCCAGTTCACTTCCTCATTTTCATCCTA
>JANZXP010096224.1:0-21322 GCA_027576715.1 Erythroxylum flavicans
CCACTTGGGCCCATTTCCAATTTACACAGTACAATCATTCCAGTTTCTCAAAATTAACTGTAATAATTGAATACAATACAGTACAATAAATTGCGGAAAATACAATCAAATAAATAGACACAATGCAGACGCGAACTGATCCCGACCCGCTATGTGGGAACGGGATGTTACATATGGAGCATGGGACCTATATGGTTACCCATGCAAACATTTCATCAGTGTTATAAATCAGTCTAAATAAAAACTAGAGGCATTTGTGGTTGACTAATACAAAGGAATACCTTTTTAAGAGTCTATGATATCAAATTTTACCACTAATTAGGGGAGTGATCTTTTAGCCAATGAGTGATTTGGAGGAAATACATCCACCTGCAAAAAGGGTGATGCCAGGAAGGACAAAAAAGCAATTAGATAGACAAAAATGAGCTAAAGAAAGTTTCATGTGCAAGTAAGCAGTTGCAAAAGGGACAATTGCAGAAATGTAAGAAATTCAGTGTAGTTGGAAACAATGGTAGAATATGTAATGCATTAAAACCTAATGAACAACATAGCAATGTAAGTGATTAATACTTTTTCTATTATAATTTTAATCTAATTAATTTAATTAACAATGTTAACGTTATGTGTATTATTTTGTAGGTTGATACTAGTTCAGTTGGACTGAGAGAATTGTCACAGGTGATTGTATAATTCTAACTTAAACCTACCCGAATTGTTACATTTTATAAATTTCAATACTATTGATTTCATCCAATTTATGTTTAGCAAACTCGAATTCAAAGTTTTTTTTCTAGAATTTAAAAATTCATTAAGGAGAAAATAAGAATAATGTACATCTATGTAGAGGGCCTCTCCCACGTGAGATAAAACGACTAGGAATACACTAAGCACATAATTAAAAAACAAAACAAAGACGTTCAGAGTTACTATAGGGGAGTTTGTGTAATTTCATTTCTGTAATTAGGGCAAAATGACTCCCTTCTTTCTTGAAGCTTCAGACGATTACTCAATTAGGAGGAGGAGGAAAAACGTCATGGAGGCACGACACTATGAAGGCAATGCGATGGATTCTTCTGCTCGTCTCTCCCCACAAAGGGAATTCTCATCTTAGGTATGCATAATCAACTCGATAATGACTTCATCTTTTTAGGATGTTGTGAATCTACAAATATTAATGAACTTCATATGAATATTAGGGGTCTAGAGGGGACAATAGTGAACTTTCCTATATGACTCGGCTGGTGGGGCAGTAGATCTTGAGAAGGTACGCCAAAATACATTCTAATACCTACAGGTGAGCCAGATTCCTTCAAATCTTCGATAGTCTCCTTCCTACATAAGCAGGTGAGTTCGAGAATCTACTTGAAACCTAGAAATAGCTATGCATGAGAAACTATTTTCTTTTCTGTATCCCAGATTACATGAACTCACTATAGAATACCATGATCTATGAGTAAACATAAAGGACTATATTCTCCATGAAAGAGCCAGTCCTCTGCTACAATGTAGTTCCAACTGATTTGTAATCAATTATTCCCTAATATTAGCAATAAAGAGTTATATAAGATAGAGTGGAGTATTTGATTTTCTTTTAATCCTTCGATTGTTACTCTCTTTCTAAACTGCTTAAATACAAGTAGCAACTGCGACCATAAGGATATCCGTATCATATTTAGAGATATACAGTTGAGATATCTCCAGTAAGATATCAGTGAGGCTGCAATAATTAGTATTAGGGGCACATAGACTAGAAATTCTAACCCACACCTCCTTTGAGAAACCACACTTAAAAAAGAGATGATCCCTAGTCTGATCCTCTAGGTTGCAAAGAATACAAATCTTAGAAAAGGGTAGGAATTTCAGTTTATCCATAGTGTTGAGCCTATTCAACATAGCTAGCCAAAGGAGAAAGCTTGCATTTGGTTTGAGAACCTTGCTCCAAATCAAGGAACACTGTCCCACTCTTGTCAGAGCCCCCTCCCTCTGCTTTTTATCTTTCTTTTTAGTGATTTCTGATACAAGTATCCCATCCTATAAGTATAAATCATTCTCCCTAAGGCTTCTATATTGAGGACTGGGAAAAAGTCTAAGTTCTTCTGAAAAGAGCATCCAGTTTTCATTTCTAATTGTTTTGTGAAGCTTAGCTCTCTTAGGGAACCTTCCCAATAATGATCTTGTCAACAGATTATGAATTAATGTCCCTCGAACTGTCCAGTTATGATACCATAGAGAGATTCTTTCCCCTGCTCCAATTTGACAAGTAATATGTTGTTGAACTTCTTCCCTCAATCTGAGAATTTAGTTGAAGAACCAAGAATAACTATTTTTGATTCTTAAAGCCTAAAAACTCTCTCCTTTTAATATGTAGATGTGAATCCATTTGATCCATAATGATTGTTTTGCACGTACGATTCTCCAAATTCTCATAGTCATAAGTAAGCTGTTTTCTTACTGATTGACTCCAAACCTGTAACACCTCGCTCCTATCTGACACATGCTTATACATCCATCAGACGTTCGAGCACATGCTCGGTGGAAGCAGTGCACTAGAGCAGTCACATTCACTTATCAGGCATCATAATTAAAACGTGAATAACATGATATCTAGAAATCAATTCCTCATTTCATTTCATAAAACATAATGTACATTGTAGTATTATACTACATAATCCATATATATATAACATCAAAACTATAAGAGTCTACTGCTCTTTTATACATTCTACATGAAAGAGGAATTTTACAAAAACTCTATGTAACTCTTCAGTCTCAGCTGACTGACCTTTGAGCTATTTCTCGAGTCCAAAAGCAGTACTCTACTTCTTCTAACTAGTCTTAGAAGTTACATGTCCTCTCTCGTACTTGAAAAGTCGCGTTGTAATTTTGACAAGTTTTGTGAACTCAGTAAACAAGCCATCATCGATGAGCTCACTTATAACACAAATAGTTTACAAACAATTCACATCATCAACTAAGGCACATCACTTCACTAATCATCATATTGCACCAAATACCATTTTTGTTCACTTAATTCACATTTCTCATTTAAAATGATTCAATCAATTTATTTCGATCATTTAAAACATATATATCAAATATATATATAATGCACATGTAACTCACATTTAATTATTATGTTGTTGTGACCGAGTATCTTTTTAACAATCCCGTATCCATTATGAATACTAGGCTCATTAATAACTATCCCGTATCTGTTGGGGATACCGGGCTTATTTTACATAGTGAGCCAGAGGCTCTTACCACATTCTGAGCTTTAAACCTTCTTTCATTGGTGACTCTAGTCACAACTGCCTTTATTTATTTATGCATTCATATAATAAAGTGCACCAAATCTCATATATTCAATCAGTCACTTTTATTTAATTTACACATTCACTTTCACAATTTTCATTAGAAAATAGTCTGGCATTCAACAATCATGTTGAGTATACTTATTTATGTCAGATTCACATACAATGAGCACTTCCAATGTAATTCTCATGCATCAAATGCCTCGGACTATAAATGTCGCAATTAACACATTCACATCATTAATAATTTAATATTTACAAATTAAGCAAAAATAGACAATCTTAGTGAGAACATCTAGGTCACTCACAGTATGCTCCAGATAACTATTGCCTCGATATCTCGACAATGTCTAGATGATGTCACTCTATTTATGATTCTACATCATGCAATACACATTTACACACATTACTAATTTGCATAATTATATAAGTACTCATTCATACACATATGAATATGTATTATATACAATTCATGCTCAATTTGACTATTTTGGGTATATTTCCTTAATTCACATCTCGTGATCATTTAAACATCATCTTTCAATCATTCGTTAATACCCACCCATTACTCACTTTAATCACCTAATCTATCATTAACTAGGTTTATTCTAGGCATCATTCAAGCGTAAATACATTATAAGAAGGTACCTTATCATTAATTTGTTCAAACATCACTCAAAAGATAACATTTCTTCCTTTGTATCTGCCCACACTCGTGGTAGTCCTTCCCATAATTATGACAGAAGCTCGTGGAACTGGCCATGATCGTTGAGATTCTGCCACAGTCATGATAAAACCAAAATTTTGCCAGGCTATGATCATAGGGACAATGCCCCGATTGTGCCCTACATTTTCTTCCTCATTTCTTCCATGAATTTAACATACATAATAACATCATTTACACTCTAATTTTTCTAGCATTCATATGCAAATATACACCTTCATTAAATGTTATTTCAACTACCATATTGATTACATTAAAACTCATAAAACTCTACTCAATATATTCATTTTCACTCATTTAATCCTATCATACATGCAATCCTAACTCTTTCCATAATATATCTCATTTATACTATATCAACCAAATCATCTCCATAGTTCATCATTTAGACTTAATAGCCTCTTCATTTTGACCTCAATTTCTAATTCAAAACATTCACAAAACAAGTCATACAAGACTATTAATCATAACCATAAAAATAAGACATCAGCATGTCCATTCATTCATCAATGCCTCAACACACATTTAACTCCATTTTCACCTACACTTTACCTCTAAACTATCATCCTAGTTCTCCTCATTTCAAGAACATAACTCAACATCTTTGTTAACATAACTTTCACTTTCATTATACAATTGATTCACAATCTATTTCTTCACATAATAGCCAATAATCCATGGTTTTCATACTCTTAAAATAGATCACAAACATAAGTATTCATCCATCAATTTACTGCACTCATCTAAACACCATTACAATGATCATTCTACCTTAAAAACATCTCTATAACAATTTATGAATTATTACTCATCATAAACATAAAAACAAGCATGAATATATTCATTTATTCATCCATGATTTTGCATAAAAATCTACTCCATTTATAATTTCAATCTATCTCCAAATGATCATTATAAATGCTTTCATTTAACCAACCCAAGAATATCATTAATACACTAAAAAATTAGAACATAAACCTCTTTTTTTTACACCCACGTTATAGCGTATATGTAACTCCATGGTCATGATCATTCAATCTTAAATTATTCATCATAAATGTTTCATTTATAACTACCCATGAAGATTAACATGCTACTTACTTGATTTACTCAAAGTTTCTTCAAAGTCTCCAAGAACCCTAGCTTTCCAAGCATCATACGATCATCAACATGGAGGTGGAGTAGGTTAGGTTTTCTAATGGCAAGATAATGAAGATAACGAAAATGGAAGTAGCAAGTGAAGGATGAAAGCAAGGTTCAACATTGATGACGATTGGTGAGTGCCGTGGAAATGAAGAAGAGAAGAAGAAAGCAACGAAGAATATGAAAGCATGAATTAAAATGAAAGATAATAAAGAGTGTGTCTTCCAAATGAGAGAATAGTGAGGGATGAGTGGTGAGGCGCAGTGACACTTGTCAACTCCCCATGGTTCCATTTGACCCTTTTTTAATAACTAGTCCATTTGTCTCCAATTTCTAATCTAATTGTCTCCTAATTTTCTATAACACTTGTCATAAAATCCTAATGCCATATATCAATAATTTCTAATGTCAATTGTCACTTATTTTTACTATCATTTATCAATTGTTTTGCCACTTGGCATTTTTCGTAGTCGAAAATACCAAAATCTCATAATTTTGTCAAATTTCACCAAAAATTCTAAATCAATAATTATAATCACCAATCAATTGTCAAGACCAAATATTCACTATTCATATCGTAATCACATTAAAATTATTTATATCCCAAAATATGTCAAATGAGTGCATGCATAATCATTTTAATGTGTATAAAAATTAATATTCACATGTGTGTATGCCATGTTATTCATGAGCATGTAATGCATTTCCTAATCTCTCAATAATATTTCTCATGTATAATATTCTAGGGTTCTAACCCTTAGCATGGAAAAACAGGATATTATATGAAGAGACATGCAAATAGGAGAGTATTTGTTCATGGTTGGAAGTCGGATGTTGCACCTAGGATTATAAAGAAATTAAAGAAGAATAAGAAAGATGCTAAGTACCGAAGAATAGTTTGGAATGGTGATAGAGCATATGAAGTTTCCAAAGGTGATGACAAGCATATTGTAAAGATTGGTAGACACTAATTATATAATTGTCAGGCATGGGAGCTTTATGAATATCCTTGCAAGCATGCTGTAAATTTTGTTCACCATTCCAGCAATAGTCGAAGGCATATATGGATGAGTGCCATAAGAAATCCAAATTCCTGGCCTTTAATTTTACATGTGTTGCATCCTATTAGAAGTCCAATTTTCTGGCTTACTGTTGATGTAAAACTAATAAACCCCTGGCCAAAAAAATTATGCCAGGAAGACTTAAAATAGCTAAAAGGAGAGGAGTAAATAAGCCTATTAAGTTGAAAAATTCAAACAAATTGACTCAAAAGGGTCAAGGACAAAATTGTAGAAAATGTGGTAATTTTGGTCACAATGCCAGAAAATATAAGAATCAAGGCTCAACTCAACCTGCTCAATAATCTCCACAGGTATGAAACATTCTTTGATTACCATGTATTGCTTCATATATCTAATGATCATTTATGACATTTTTTATTCATAATTCTTAGGTCATCCCCGGGGCCTATTCATAAGCTGAACATGTTGTTGTAGTAATACAATAAAGCAATATTATGAGTATATGACCGTTAATAACATTATTGGTTACTTTTGTAAATGAATACTATTAACAAAATATATGTTTGTACACCGGTAGCTTTTCGTATAGTAGTAAACAAAAGTTTGGAGAAGTTGATCGACATTCATTCAAATTTTCTTTTGAACCAAGAGGTCTAAGGTTCAAAGGACCAACTAACATAAGTTGTCAACAGTTACAAACTAAAGCAATAAGGAGAAAATCATCAATAAGTCAACCAATACCTGATCAACCTTCTCAGTCAAATGCAAATGAGGGAAGTAATGTGGTTGATTCATAAACTTTACATTAATTTTATCTATGTGTTGTGGGAAATTTAGTCAATACATCTAATCACTTTTGTATATAGACATATTGTGATATAATCACTTTTATATATACTGCCCCAATTATTTATTATTATATAATCACTTTTGTACATGTTGCTCCAATTGTTTATTGTGATATAATCACTTTTATATATAATTGTTCATGATTTTTACAAATATTAATTAGGCATCATTAAGGCAATTTCATGAATAACAAAACAATAAAGAGAAAACACAATGCACAATTTATTAGAACTTAGTTCAAATGAGGATTTTTCATTCTTCATAATTCTAGTTTTAAATAAAAATAGTATAATTTAGTTCCAGTTGCCCATAACAAACCATATTATAACACTCACCAAAAGTAGTACAACAAATTTAAACTCAATTTTCTCTTTTGTCAGTAAAACAATTTCTTCTTTCATTAGCTTTATTTGCTCCTCAATTTCCAATGTTGAAAGTGATTCAATTATGGTTCATTGAGCCTCCTTCTTCAACATATCTACTTCTTTCTTTAGTTTATGAATTACTTCAATATCTCTCTCTCTAAATTTGTCATCATACCGCTTTAAAAAATCACATCTTCCAACCTGAAAGATAATTAATAATTAACAAGAAAGGCATTAAACATATATATAAAGAATTTTACCTTATCAAAACATAAACTTACAGGATATTTGGGGCAGCCATAAAATCTTCGTTTTGGATTATTATCGATCCATGAAGTTCTTAATGAGGCTCTTAAGCCACAATAACACACTACATAATCATTATTTGAATTTAATGCAGTGTTAATTAAAGACGTCAGGTCCATATCTTTGGGTAGTCACTGCAAAATTATATTAATACTCTTAATTCTCCTAATCAATCAACTAATCCTAAAACATGAACTCACAGGACAAAAATGGAGCTATTAACCTATTCGCCCATCCATAAGACCCTTATTTAACCTTACCAATTCAACAATATGTTTTAGAGAGACATAACTTAAAGAATAAATGGTATGCATCATTGGAAGGTAAATTCCAAAGTTATAAAGATTTGTAACTTTTCAAGTTGATTGCATTAAGAGTAGATACAGTACAATGAGGACAATATAATTTGGCTAGACCTACAATGGAGTTTTTAATACATTTGAAAAACAACACAATTTATATAATATTAATAATCTAAATTTGACCTTGGACTCCCTATAAACATATGGTGTTGCAAGTTGCGAGTATAAAGAAGTGCACTTAACTAGTCTCATTCCATGCAAAAGAAAAAAAATTAAGGAAAAAAACACACCTATAATAAATCTCCCAACCTATTCATCATATTTCTTTATCATCTAACTTGCATGAAAGTTACAAATAAGAAAAGGCGAGTAATGTTTATGTTAGCAGATAAAAGGAAAAGGATAAAGACAAAAACTTGCAAGCGCTGTTAATCCATCTTTGAACTTAGGGATGACTAAAACATGAACAAGAGCCTAAGGGTTGATGTCCTAAAAAGATAATACATTCTCATCTTTGTATATAGTAAAAGAAGGAATTTTCCTTTGCTATTATCTTATAAAATCTGATTAAAAGGAAAGAAAACTTTATAATGTAATTAAGCATTAATCTAATAGTAAGACCATAATCATATCAAACTAAAAATGTAACTTATTTATCTTCTCAGTTTAGAGTCAGACCCAAATAAGTGTTTCAATGCACCTATGTTCAACATGAGCCAGTTAAAGTTCCCTATCATTTAGGTATAGTAGCTAATATTTCTATTAAAGCTTGATAACATATATACTCTTCTCAGGTGAATCCTTTATAATTTGTTCTATCACTAGAAAATGAAATGCAAAATTATGATAGTTTGGTGGTTAGTTTTTCTCTACCATTCCTCCATTTTCAAGATATTTATGTTTTCTTATCAATTATCTCTTATTCTATTACCACATAATCATTAAAATTCAATAAAGACAATACACAATCAGATTATTTTGTGACAATGTTATCATTGTATCCTAATATTCTTGTTGTTAGTATCAATTACCCTTTTAATCATAAGAATTCACAAATTCAACTTCCATGCTCAGACCAATCATTGAATATCAATTAATATGTAATCAATTGAACACTACTTAATTAAGAGGTGCAACACCAAAATATATTCACATTAAAAGTAAAATTGAAGATACAATAGATGAGGATATGAAGAATTGTAAATCAAAAGATTTGACTCCATAACATTGTCTTAGAGTTGCCCAAATAGAGAAAATGGAACAAATGATGAAGATATAGTAGATGTTACCTTTTATCTGTAGTGGTGGTGGCATTGATCCTTAGGAGGTGGTAGATGATGTGATTTTAACATTGAACGTGGAGTTAATGGTGGCGATACAAGAATAGCAATTGTTCCACACGGATTGGCAATACATAAACAACAATTGATGTCTGAATTAGGGATTGTTATTCTTTGAAGAAGAAGAGGAAGAATGTTATACATTAGGAACATAACAGAATTAGAGATTGAGGAAGGAAGGATGTAAGAATGTTGCGTTTGTTGCTTCCTCAAAACGCTACATCTACTGCTTCAAAACGGTGAGCATTGCTTCAAAACAACCTCCTTCCTAAATGTAATATATAAATGGAAGTGGGATCCATGTCCATTTAAACCCAAACATCAAAATGAAGTGTTTAAATGGAAGTTTAAATAAAAATGGGACCCACTTCTATTTAAACTCAGTCTCCCTCCCAAACACAACATTTCGTCTCGAGTGGGACCCACTTCATTTTTAAAAAAATCCATGTCATCTATGTTTAGGTCCACTGTAATAAATTTTAAAAGAATCCACATCAGTAAAAAGATGCCACCTTAGCATTTAACTGATGAAGGCCTAACTTCTTTAGTACTTCCATCCAATTAGGGGTTGTTTTGAATGTTTTCCATACATTAGGGTTCATTAACATTAGGATTCATTTTGAAAAGTACACAAACGTTAGGGTCCAACTCAAACTTCAGTGCAAACTTTGGGAACTAAAATGTTCTTTTGGCCTAATATTTTTACTTTTATACAGAAGTAATTCATTTTGGGTAAATATCTCATATTAAGCATATTACATAAGAGAGAGTCATTCAAAGAGATCAAACACATCCTAAATCATGATAGCCTATAAACAATAAATATGTTTTAACAAGGGTTCTTATATTTTACTTGGAAAAACAACATAATATTTAAAAATCATAAAAAGGAAACAAAAGATTCCAATAATGCACCTATGTCAAGAGTAATGATAAAGCTAAATTAATAAGTAATTTAAATAATATCATTATGATCATACAATATACGACAAACTTGTCATAATTAAATAATTAATACAAACTCATTTTATACATAATTGACATTGGGATGGCAATGGGATGGGATGGATCGGGCTTGGGTATGATTGAATTCTTTAAAAAATTTGAAATTTAATTTAATTTATTTTAAAATTAAATTAATTAATAATTAAGGATAAAGTTATAGACAATGAAAGAAAAAGGTTAAAATTAAAGCGATCAATCCAATTAATTATAAATATAATTAATTTGAGGGTGACCCTTGAAGTAACTAGTAAAGTTGCTCATTTGTGACCATAAGGTCACAAGTTCAAGTGACGAAAACAACCTCTTTGTAAAAATACAAAGGTAAGGCTACATACATCATAACCCTCCCTAAAATCCCACAAATGGGGAGCCTTGTGCACTAAGTACGTTGATTTTTTACAGCTACAAATTTTAATTAATTAATAAAATTGTAAAAATTAAGATTTTATAATGAATGAATATATAAAAACTTACATAAAGTGATAAAACGAATATGATGAAACCAAATTCATTAATGAAGAATGATATGATTATTGAAAATGAAAGAAAAAAAATTATAATCGAAGTAATCAATTCAATTAATTATAGTTAAGAATTTCAATTTATTAAGAAAATTTGAGATTTTGTAATCAATGAATATATGAAAATGTAGATATATCGATAAAATGAATAAGATGAAATCAAATTCATTAACAAAGAAGGATATGATTATAGGAAACAAAAGAAAAAGATTTTAATTAAAGTGATCAATTCAATTAATTATAGTTACAAATTTCAATTGACTAAGAAAAATTAAGATTTTATAATGAATGAATATATAAAAACTTACATATAATGTTAAAATGAATGATGAAAAAATTCATTAATTAAAGAGGATATGATTATAGGAAATGAAAGAAAAATATTATAATTGAAGTGATCAATTTAATTAATTTTAGTCACGAATTTCAATTGATTAAGACAAATTGATATTTTATAAAGAATGAACATATAAAAACTTACATATGTTGATGAAATGAATAACATGAAACCAAATTTATTAATAAAGGAGGATATGATTATAGGAAATGAAAGAAAAATGTCGTAATTGAAGTGATCAATTCAATTAATTATAGTTATGAATTTCAATTGATTAATAAAAATTGAAATTTTATAATGAATGAATATATAAAAGCTTACATATACTGATAAAATAAATAAGATGAAACCAAATTCATTAATTGTAGTAATCTAAATTATACAAAAATGATTACCTAAATCATTTTACAAACAATGATACAATTTACATCAACATAAAATTGTGATAGAGATTAGAGATGGAGACTCGAGACTAGAGAGGGTAGAAACTAGAGATATTGAGAAAGCAGCTAATCATTGTAGTCATAATTGTCAATAGTTTGCAATACTTCATCTATATGGACAAACATTATATTTATTAATACAATATTAAAATCAAAGGAATATTGAAGACATGGTAATAATTAATAAATAATTAAATATACCTTCATCTTTGAATATTTCAAAATAATGTCCACTTGGCCAATGAGTATGATTATTCACCTTTGTGTTAGTACCAATGGTTGTATCAATATATGTGGATGGTAAAACCTATTTACTTATTTTATGCTCAAAAATCGCAAGTGAACTGGTCGTGATTTGTAATAAAAAGAGCGGATATCCATCCCACAGGGATTGATGCCTAGACAAAAACTTTGTTTAAGAAACTAAATTGTGAAATGCAAATAATCTTGAAAATTAAACTTAAATTAAAATTAAAAGACTAATATAAACAATAAACAATAAACAATACCATAGTTGCAGAAAATCTTAATTCAAGAATCTAAGTGCTAAAGATTACTTTTTTCTTATTTTGTCTCCCTCCTCTTTTATTGATTGAATTGTGTCTCACCCTAGATTTCCAAATGTACTAATTACCCTCTCTCAAGGTGTAACTATTTTGCCCTAATCGAATTAACGGGAATCGATTGAACAATCTCTCAACTTACCCAATGACTCTACCAATTCAACTAGTTATTAAGCTATCCTATGGGTGATCAATTGAATAATCGAGATCTCTCTTCTAATTCTTCAATTGACATAATGATTGCTAGTTTATAGGTCGCCAACTCTCGTTATACAATCCTACACGAATCTCATCTCACTCACTCTCTCGATTTGTTGCAAGATGACAAATAAGATCAACAATCGTCAAAGACACTTCATTCAATCCAATAAAATATGAGTTTTGACAAAATAATGAAAAAGAAATCCCTAATAATAAATTAGCCTAACATGGTCTCCATAACATCATCAAAAATCAAATAACATTTTTACAAAGAAAGGAAGAAATCAAAGTGACAAAAAATTGAATACAAGACTCCTTATCTTCTTTGTCAAAATCTAAAATTTTGGTGTTGATTTACTATTTTTCCAAATCTTGATGATGATCCCTGTCTTCAATCCCTCCTCAATGCTCCGAACGTGTGTTCTCCACTCAAGGATGGTGTTTCTACAGGTGGGTGTCATCTTCTCTGAAGATGGAGGCTTAATGTTATTTTTATAGTCCAAAAATCCTAGGTTTAATGAAGCCTCACAGATTGCCTCAGATTACAATCCCCACGCCTATGGGAATCTGCATTATTCCCACAAGCATGGGAATTATAAATAGAACCACTCTTCATTTCTGTTGTGATTTCCTGCGTCCGTGGGAATTTGCCTAATTCCCATGAACGTAAGAATTTGTCCCAGATGAACTCGTCTTGTCTTCTCTTCTTTAATCTCTTGTTCATCCTCCAAGTTGCTCCCTCTTATTTCCTAGACAAAAATAATTAATTCGTATCCTCTATTAGCATCAAACACACAAGAACAACACTGAAAATCAAACTTAATGAAAACATGCAAAATGAATCCTAAACTAGAACAATAAACAACAATTATGCAAGAAAACACATGTCAATTACCTATAAAAAGCATATCCTAATGCACACCTTTCAACATCCCCACACTTGATCTTTGCTTGTTCTCAAACAAAATAAATACAACAAGTCCATTCTACCACTTAATTTTAGCATAGATTAAAACATACACTCCCTCAAATTCAAGCCAACTCAAATATCAAAGTTAATGTACATATCATGACTACTTTTTCATTGGTATACATAAGCAAACTCATAATTGACACAATCAGTCAAAGATAAGTAAAGATGCACAAACGAATCTTCCTCACAGTTTTCACTCATTTCGCTCAAGTGTTTAAGGGTTAGTGTTTCACTCAACCTTCCTATAAGAAACTATACTATTATACGCTTGCTAATACACCAATTCTCCTCTATAATGATTGCATGCATAAATAGATCAAAAAGACGTGTTTAGGATTGTAATGTGGTAAGGGATAAGGTGGGTTAAAAGAGGGGAAAGAAGGTTAAGCACAAACGTAAGTAAAGTACAAAGTAGATAAAAAATGGGATAACTAAACATAACTATGGGACATATAAATATAACTAATATTCTACACTTATTGATGCTATTCACTTGTTCTCCCTTTTTCTTTTCTTTTCTTTTTTTAATATTTCTTTCTTTTTCTTCATACATGGAAGAACTATGAGTCAAAACTAGCACTATATACAATGTAGTCGATAGGTAGAAATGTACTCAATTTGTCTCTGTAAAAATTGCATACAATCCCAAATAATATTTTACTTAATACTCTACTAAGCTTGTGAAAAGGGTAGGATAATGGGGTTTAAAGTTTTTAAATTTTTAGTTGTTTTAAGAAACAAAATTTTAATGTGAAGTAAATCACATGTTAGTATAGACTTTACGTTCAACAAACTCGATACACAAGAAGGGGGTTGAATGGTGTATCCTCCTTTTCTAATATAAAATCTTAAAAAGAAGTTCTCTTTTTTATTAAAAGAATATCACAAATTACGTAGGTAAATCGCAAATTACTTCTCTATGATTTTTAACAACAAAGTAAACTAAAGTAAAGAGTAGAGAATAGACAATGAGATAATCGTGGGCTACATCCAGTCCTCAGAGTTCGTCTGAGTGTTCCACTACTCTTCAAACAATTACAAGTATTCTTTCTTCCCTTCTAGAGTCTCTTCAGGTCTCTTACAAAGTATTCTTTCACTATCTTAGCCTCTCCAGGCTATCAGCCTTTTCTTTCTCTCATTAGAAAAAGATTGTGAGCTTTTGTTACGGTAGTGTTAGTTCTTTTCGTATCGCACTACAGAATTTCTCTTTTCTAAGTAAGCATTGTAAGAATTTTCTCTCAGATTGTCTAACTTTCTAGCTTGTCTTAAGATTGTAACATTTTCGACTACGACTAGTATTTATAGCCTTCGTCTCTAACTGCTTCTTGATCTTTGATAATCGCTTTTAGATAACCGCTTCTTTAGTTGAGTTCTGTAACTAACTCTAACTAAATAACTGTCTGACGTGTTACTGTATCTTTATGATATCGTCTATGTCTTTGCATCTATGTTGACTTTGCGTCTGCGTCTACATCTTGATTTCGCATCTGCGTTGTATTTGTGTCTGTGTTGACTTTGTCTTCGCGTCTGCGTTTATGTTTTAACTTCGTATCTACGTCTGTGTTTGTGTCTGTGTTGTAATTGCATCTGTATTTTGACTTTGCGTCTATATTGACTTTGCGTCTATGTTTGCGTCTGCGTCTATATTGACTTTTGCGTCTGTGTTTCCTTCTGCGTCTGTGTTCTACGTTTTGCGTCTGCGCACTTAACATACTTGTTAAAAACGTTCATTTGTTTCTAACATTTTTATTATTTGATTATTATCAAAATTAATCATCGTAAAGTCCTCTTGACTTAACAGCATATATGGATGGTCCACAAATCAGATATCCATGTAAAAAGTGCAAACATATTCGTTTTCTTCCTATTGATGAAGTGAATCTCCATTTGTTAAGAAAAGAGTTGTTCCAAATTATTTTGAGTGGACATGATGGGGAGCCATTAATTTGTAGCACCTCAAGGGGTAATGAAGTAAAATCATCAATAAATGTTGATGGATTTGAAGAGAGGATTGGATTTATAACAAATAATATGGGTGCAACTGAAAATCCTTAAACCTAAATAGTTTATGATGCAACCAGTTATACCTTTCAAGCAAATATAGACAATCTTGTATATGACCAAACCTATATGCTAAAAAGTTTTTTGACTTACTAAAATCAGTTGACCAAGAATTATGGTCAGATTGTGAGACCATGAATTAATTATCTTCAATTGCTCGAATATTAAACATAAAATCTGAAGGGCATATTTCTGATCGAAGTTTGGATAAAATTCTTGCTTGGTATAATGAATCATTACCTCCTGATCATACAATGGTTGATAATTTTCACAATATGAAGAAACTTATTAGGGTCTTGGTTTACCAGTCAAAAAAAATTAATTGTACAAATTGAGATGTATGTTATTTTGGGAAGATGATGTGGAATTGCAAGAGTGAAAATTTTATAAAAATATAGGTTCAAACTTAGAACGCGTTCTATGAAACAGAAATTAGTACCCTAGAAGTGGATGTATTATTTCTCGCTAACTTTGAGACTTCAAATACTATATGCCTTTGATGTTACGATCTCACATGAGATGGCATAATGAACATGAATAGGAAGATGGAATAATGAGTTATCCATCAAATGCACTCATATGAAAACATTTTAATAACACTCATTCTAAGTTTGCAGCTGAAAATCAAAATGTTAGGTTGAGATTATTGACAGATGGATTCCAACCTTTTGGTCAATTCGGCCAACAATATTCATCATGTTCAATTATAATTACTCCTTATAATGTACCTCTATGGATGTGTATGAATGAGGCATATATATTCTTAACGATAATTATGCCAGGGCCTATGAATCTAAAACATAAAATTCATGTATTCTTACAACTATTGGTATTTGAATTACAACATTTTTGGGAATTTGGTGTGGAGACATATGATGAGTCTCTTAAACAAAATTTTTTGTTGAGCATAGCTTTGATGTGGACTATTAGTGATTTCCATACATATTCCATGTTGTCTAGATGGAGTACAACAGAAAAATTGACTTGTCTTTACTGTGGCAATAATTCTGATGCATTTTATCTTCCTAATGGGACAAAACATCTTGATTTAATGACTATAGGAAATTTCTTCCTCCAGATCATCCATTTAAACACAATAAATAAATTTTTTAAAGAATAGGATGGTACAAACACCTCCTCCCCCTCACAAAGTTGATGAGGAGATATTGCAGGAGATTGATGAATTAGGTTGCTAAAAGTTACAGAACTTGATGCTAAAGAAGTTAATAGAAGCATTAGTAAAAAATTTGGTTAGAGAAAATGTTTGATTCACAAACCAAACTAATAGTTTTTCATCAAAATCTGCAAGTATTCATGTCATTGCTTGCAGTTAAAAACAGATATCATCCCACAGAGATTAATGTTAGACACCACTCAATTTAAGTTAAGCTTTGTTTAAGAAAACGATTTCAAAAGATTAAGAATTGGAAATTAAATGAAAATTAATTAAACTAGAAATGAACACCCAATCAAGGAAAAATGTAGTAATTTTATGGCTAAGGTTTAAAATTAGGAGTTACTTTATCCCTATTATGCTTCCCTCTTGTGCTCTTGATCCAATTATGCTTGACCTAAGATTTTCTAATGTTCAACTACCTTCTCTCAAGGCGTAATTAGCTAACCTTAATTGAATAGATTAGAATTAGTCATGCTATCTCTAAACTTACCAACTTTTCCTGATCCTTCAATAAGATTTTAAGTACTCATATAGGTGATTTTTAACAAATAGCTAAGATCACTCTTCAACTATTTAGAAAAACTTGAATATTTATTAGATCCATTGGGAGCTAACTCTCGTTACACTACCCAATTCAAATAACCACGCTCACCCTCTCTGTCTATTTTGTGGTATAAGAACAATAAATATCACAAAACATCTTTCATTGCATCAAAAATAACAAAAGTTCCACAAATAGTTCAAGAACAACTCCTACTAAGTGTTTAGGTACTCATATTCGTGAAAAATCCAACAAAGTTCATGTTTTTCACACTAAAAGTGATAAAGAGAGAAGAATAAAAACTGGGTAAAGTCAAGGAATCCTTCGCTCTACTCTAAAAAGCTGGAAAAACTCTGAAGCTTGATGTTGTCGCCAGTTTTCCAAGATGGATTATGTGTTTCCCTCCTTGGTTAGCCTCTAAAAAACTCATTTATTCTATTTTTGATGTGTTCTGCTGATTGATTGAGGCTCCTAGGGTTTTGAGCCTTTTTATATGTCAAAGGGGAGGGTTAAACCACTTAAAAGCAGGTGTTTAACCTAATTTTGACAAGTTCTGCCTGTCACCCTCATGCACAAGTACGATCGTGACAGAGATGTAGTCATCTGTAGTTGCACAATTGTGCACAAGCACGATCATAAAGGAGAGGTAGTCATCTGTGGTTGAACGATCGTGCATAAGCACAATCATGACAGAGAGTAGACATCTGTAGTTGCACGATCATGCACAAGCACGATCGTGCACTCCTATTTGACAACTTTCTATACTCCTCACTCTGTTGGCCATAACTTCCTCTTCGAACCTCCGATCGGCTTGAAATTTAAGCTGTAAGCTCCTCACACATTTTCCTTGCTCTCCACCATATTTCATTGTCATCTGAATTCTCTAAGCCTATCTAATGGTGCCATTAAATCACTTGTACCATATCCACAACTGCAAATTTAATACCTACACAATTCATCAACAAGGTGCATCAGTCCATTAAAAAAAAGCTCTAAAACACCATCAAACACTAGATAATGTAAAGAAACAACTAAACACTTCAAAGATCTAGAAAAGATGCAAAAGACGTTAAAGATCAAATAAACTAGAGCTAAAACACAAAAAGAAGAACTTAAAATACATGAAAACACACTAGAAATATAACCTACAAATAAACTTATCAACTTCCCCTCACGTAAACCTTTTCTTATCCTCAAGAAAAATCAAACATAACTAATCCATTCTATAAATTCATCATCACAAGGATTAAGAGCATGCAATCTTTCAAACTTCAGCCACTTAGATGTCCAATTACTATACACTCCATAACTAGTTTTTATCGGCATATATAAACAAACTTAAGTTATGACACTATCGATCAAGGGCAAGCATAGACTCAAAATGGATCTTCCTCATAGAATTCACTTTCACTCAAGTGTTTGAGGTTAGTGTTTCGCTCAAGACTCCCTATAGGAAAGTACACTACCATAGGCTTGCAAATACACTAATTCTTCTCAACAGTGATTACATGCACAAATAGATCAAAAGGACTTTTCTAAGGGTTGTAATGGGGCTAGCGTTAAAGTGTGTAAAAAGGGGTTTGAGGGCTCATCACAACCACTCATAGAATACTAAATATGCAAAGGGACACAAAATGATTTCTAAGACATGTAAATGGATATAACTAACTACTCTGCACTTATTGCTACTACTATATGTTATTCTTTTCCTTTCTCTCCTCCACCCGCCCTTTTTTTTTAAAAAAATAAAGAAGTAGAAACTAACATTAGTAACTAGATGTAATGTGCTCTAAAAGTAGAAGTACAAAGAAAGTCACTCAAAACGTCTCATAAAAAGAATTGTAGTAAAAAATCCCAAACTAATGCAAACTTAGCACTTTATTAAACTTGTGATAGGGTAGGCTAATAAGTTTTAAGGTTTAAAATGAGACGTTTTCTAGAAACCAAAAGGTCAAAGGCTTAAAGGGGTTTGCAAAGGACAATGACATAGGTTGGTCATTTAAGTCAAGGGCTAAAAGAACGAGGGCCTTAATCACTTCTATTTAGCATGCATCTAGTAAATTCAAATTGATTCAGGGTAAGTTCCAGGGGTACTACCTATGGGAGTATCACATAATCAAAGAAATGATATGACTATGGAATAGAGTCATATAGGCTCAACTCCCCACTTAAGCTCAAACGAAAATGCATTATGTTTCTACACGTCACCTAATCACTCAAATATCAATTTCTGAGTAAGCCTATGTAACCAACAACTCAAGCCAATTTGCATAGTTCACCTTTTATCCAAGTGGCCTAATTCAATCTTCAAGCATATGACTCAATCCTATTTTGACTACTATGATAGAATCTCAAGGCAACAACTTTTATCTCAAAGATTCAAATGCAGGGAAAATGATAAACCTAGAACTAGCAACCTAAAATGCAACCTACAAAACATGCCAAAATGTAATGCAATCACGAACATCAAATAATTAGCTACTTAGCTACCAAGCTACCTCCTTACACTTGAAGGACACATTGTCCTCAATGTGTGATGAGATAACTACAAACAAAGAACACAATTACTAAAGCCAAACCACAACACAAAATAAGTACCAATACAACGGTCACAAAAGAACTAGAAACAAACAAACAAACAAACAAACAAGTACAAAAATACAAAAACAACCAAAGAGAGAGTTTAGAAAGCTTATGGAGAGGGCGGAGGTGATGGGGTTGGAGATGGCACATGGAGTCCTTGCATCTCCTAAGATTTGTAGATTTTCTTTTTTAGATACCACTGTTGGCGGGCTATAAGTTTCATTTACTCATTCAGTTGGTTGAGCTGCTACTGTGTCTTTCTGTTATTGTCGGCCAAGAGTGTGTATACTCTCTCCTAACCTATTGGCCCCTTTAATTCGTCACTTAATTCATATGAGTCTCATAAAGAAGGTCTGGAACTTAAAGCTCCACTGAAAAATATGTGTTTGACTGCAGTGCGTGTCTGAGGATCTCGGAGCTCCATGTTGTGTGCAGTAGTATCTCCGTATGTCTTAAGGATGGTGCATCAAAATATTCACAAGAAATAGGGGTTAGTTTAATAAGATCAATCTTCAAATGTTGAGCCAAAGCAGTGGATAAATACCCTTTACCTATGGATGTTCCCTTTCTTGCCACAGATTGGATTAAAGATTAAGAAAAATAAGAGAACATGTTAGGCTTAATCTTTTCATCTATGCACCATAAGAAAAACAACTCCCTAGTGGAGCATTTATTGCTTTGAGTTTTAGCAAACATAATATAACATATGAATTTATGCAAAAGTAACCGCTCATGATTAAGAATGTGAGCATTCGATGTATTGTGAGCATTAAAATTAGGCAAGTCAGTTAAATACTTCCAATAAATGGTACATGAGAAGTCCTGATGTTGATCTTTTACTTGTGGCTTAGTAAAACCAAAGAGTTGGCGTAACAACTTGTCATCCAAGATACAAGCTTAGCCTTGTAGTCTAAACCAAAATTTATTAGGTTTACTTGATTCAAACCTCAAATAAGTGAAAAAATTAAGTGTGAGTTCATGAAAAATAGGGTAATCCATATGCACATATTGTTCCCAATGACCTTTCCTACACAATTTCAGTAATTTATCCTTCAACCTATTTCTTCTAGCAGAACAAAATCTAAATATTGTGGTGTATGAATGATTCTAGTTTTTAGAAGAGCATACCTGTCACCTTCTTCCTTGGAATAAATGGGAAAAGGGGCATTATAATTAACTACAATGTCTAAAGCATTTCGGCCTTCCACCTCAGCTTGGATGGGTTTGGTAGATTTTTTGTAAATAGTCTTGGTTCTTGGAGGCATAATGGCGTGAAAACCTACAAAAATCACAAAAGAAACATGATAAGTTTAAAAAAGGAATACACTTAGCCCCTAGAGAGAGAAACCTGAAAAAATGGAGGGAAAGAACAGAAAAGAAAAGAAAAAACAACATAAATCTGCACAAAACTAAAGGTTTTGATGAAAAACCTAAGTAAACTTATAAGATTTGGTGAAAACTTGGAAGAGAATGAGCACACTTTGGTGAAGAGAGGTTGTGTGTGCCGAACCTGGAGAGAGGGGAGCGTTGAGACGAGAATCATAAACTGGGGGGG
>JANZXP010096307.1:0-21299 GCA_027576715.1 Erythroxylum flavicans
TGATTATTATTATTATTATTAATTTGTTGTTGTTGTTATTATTATTATTATTATTATTTATTATAACTTTTGTATTGATTATTATTATTATTATTAATTTATTATTATTATTATTATTATTATTATTATTATTGGAAATTTTGTATTGATTATTATTATTATTGTTGTTATTATTATTATAAATTTTGTTTTGATTATTATTATAAATTTTATACTTATTATTATTATTTTTATTTTTATCTGTTTTGTCCATCACAACCAAACATCTCACTGTCTCCAATTTTTTTTCTGTTCCGTCTCCAAATTTCTATTCCATTCCATCTCTGCATACAGGAGACAGCAACCATACGCAGGGTAAGATCATTTATAGCTCCTATCTATTGTGGATACCGAGTCCATACATATGAGCTTGAGGTTTTTTTTCACAATCCTGAGGTCAAGCTCTTTTCCCACTTCGGTCACGCTGGTCACAACTTCTTTATTTGATCATGCAATTCAATATGATGAGATGTTTCTTTTCATATGCCATGCTTCCATTTCAGTCTACTTATGCCTTATCTCAAGCTCCTCAGATCTCAGTCTGACATTTATCAATCAATTGTACACACATTTCAGATTAAACATTCAATTCATATAGAAGCACATATAATTAAGTTTACACATCTAAGTTAACTGATAGTACGCTCCAGAAAAGCTATTGCCTCGATGTTCCGACAATGTTTGTATATTAATGATCACCTTGCACGTCTATCATCATGCAATACATACATAGTTCACAAATCACTAGTTTGTTTAATCATATGAATATACAATCATGTATATGCACATGTATATGTGTCATATTTCAATACTTGCTCAATTGACTTTCTGGGTATGTATTCTTATACAAATATCTTGATCTTTCAAACATTATAGCTTGTATACAATTTAGTTTACAATCAGGATTATACCTTAAATAAGCTTGATTTACTCTAAATTCATCAATCATACATTCACCAAACTTTTCTAACAATATATAATTGTACAATTTCCCAATTCTCATTCATCCATACCTAATACACATTACTCAAATCCATATGATCATATTTGCTTTCATAAGAATACCTTTATTCCTTCATCACATCATAATTTCCAGATTAGGTTACATTGATACCAAAACAATACATTCTTTAAGTTATGACATTAATTAACAACCTAAACATAACAAGCTCTTTAACCAATTAATCAAGCAACAATCTAGGTTTATTCTAAGCCTTAATCAAGTCTAAATACTCCAATTTAGAGTGACTTTTTCTCAGATGGTTCAACTTGTACA
Organism: Erythroxylum flavicans; assembly: GCA_027576715.1. Taxonomy (NCBI): domain Eukaryota; kingdom Viridiplantae; phylum Streptophyta; class Magnoliopsida; order Malpighiales; family Erythroxylaceae; genus Erythroxylum; species Erythroxylum flavicans. Next base: position 1,316 of record JANZXP010096307.1, read on the forward strand.
CAAAACATAAATTATCAATTCAGAACTAGACCCCTAATCATGGGGGACAATGCTACAATGGTGATAGAAGCTAGTGCAACAGGACACGATCGTGCACTGAGGGCCACGATAGTGCGCAGTCTTTCTTCCCTCAATTTTACACAAACTTTATATACTTAGAGACATCACTACCACTTGAATTTTTCCAAAATTCATGTCCTATAAAGTTACTTTATTTCATGCTAGTCTAGCTTCCACATTGGTTACATTAAATCCCACAAAAATCTGCTCATTTGTTTCATTACCATTCACTTTATACCATCACACATGCAATCCTAACTTTTCCCAAATTTGAAAACATCTTAATAATACCTATCTTTATCATGAATTCCTCATCAATTATACCTTAAATTCCAAATTAGATCATCTATATAATAGCCTATAAAGCATCCAAAAACAAAATAGAAAAGTAACCAATTCATCCATCACTTTCCAGTATAACTTCAACATCAACACTACATTCAATCCACCCCTAATCAGTCATCATATCACATGCCATAAAGAGCAGTATTTCACTTACTTTTTTAGCTCAAATACCACCTTAATGTATCAAGCCTGCTTTGCCTCATATATATATAAGATCATCTCAAGAACAAGGTGGGAGCAGGATGGTTTTAAGAAAGACAAGAACATGACAACAAATTAACAATGTTATGTTTCCTTAACTATCTTTATGAAGGAATTTTGCATGGATTTTGGTGTGGAAATTGAACATAATTTAGGCAAAACACAGAGATGTGAAGGATAAGTAAATTTCAGCAATAAGAGGGAGGAGAAGGAGGTAGTTTCAGTAAAAACAACAAATGAAGAGATTCTACCATGTGTATGTTGTGTGGTGTAAGTGGAGAGGACACTTATGAAGTGTCTGGGCCAGCTACATGTCCTCTCTTTAGGCTTCCAAATGTCATTTAGTTCCTAGGCCATTCTTAATTCTACTGCCATATGTCACTCAATTTGTAGGCTTAGTCATCTTAAAATTCCAAATGTCAATTGTCTTATTACTTGAAATTTTTCCTAGTCTAAATATACATATTAATACATCAGTGTTCCGATTAGGACAAATAACTCCAAATTACTAATTGTAATCCATCAATTCTTTTATTGGCAAATAAAAATACAAGAAATTAGAAATGCAAAATCATGTCACAATTATTTGGAAAATTTCATACCCCAGAACATGTAAATTGAGTGCAATTTTTTCTAAATCAACATTCATATGTGTGTATGCTCATATTATGCATGTGAATGAAATCATAAAATCATATCCTAGATGCACCAAATTTATTCTAATATGATGTAATTTAGTAATCTAACACTTACTCCTTCAGTGGGTTTAGAAACCGGCTGTTACATTTTTACTGGTTCAGCTAACAACCTAAGCTTACGTTCAATCCCCAAGTATCCAACTCGAGTGTTTCACTATAAAATCAAGTAGTAATTTGACAAACCTCTCTAAGCTCACAAGTTAATATTTTTCAAGTTTTTTCAACCTTCCACACTAGTAGTATTTCACTAGCCTCTACAAACTCTCAAATAAAAATGAGGTTTGCTTGATATGAGCTTTAGGAATCTCTCTCGACATGATTTCACTTTCTAACACACAAGAGAATTTTTACAAAGATATCACATTCAAGAATGTATATGCTTTTGATGAGTTTTGATAATATTGCTTTGCAAGCTTTTGTATTGTTCAATTGTTGTTCACAGTTGCATTGGCTCTTCCTTAAATAGTCAATTTCTTCAACTAGTCATTGCTTCACTTGCATCTTTAGTCAACTGGGTGGATTCAAATATGAATAACTGTGATGTTATCTTTGTCAAAAATCTTCCAGTAATCACAGGTATAATATACAAGCTTCATAATTAGTAGGATCCTTTCAGATAAACCGTTTCTAATAAGGTAAGTTCATAATGAAGATTCTTGCAAAAAAGAAAATGTATTTCTTATGATTTTATTTCCTGTTGAGAATAAGAACATTAATTATACAAAGAAATGAATCCATTTTGAATTTTTAAATATTGTACAGTTATCATAAACCTTAAGCTACCACCATCAACTACCTCAAAAGAACTAACGAACTTCAACATTATAGAAATCATATAATAAGTTTATTGTAGTTTGAAATATTTGAGGCGTATAGTTTAAAAATTAAAAGTAATCATTAATGGGACTAGTGGTTCAATAATAACAAGAGAAAATTGATTAAATTCCTAATGCTTAATGAGAAAGAATGTAGCAGTAACTTAAATAGCTCAAAATGTGACATAATTTGGCTTTCTTAGTAAAGCAACTTATGAACTACCATTTATAATGTTAAGATTTATGTTCGATGCTCAATTAATATCTTCATTTTGATGATAATTATATTATCATAATTGCAGGACGATATTTGTTATTTATCAATACATTTATTTAACTTAAAAGTGTATTGACTTGACTCAATCCCATATGAACTAGCCATAGCTATACTCCTTTATATAAAATTTTTTATTTACAATTCTTAAAAGGAAATAAGTTTATCATATATAGAATCTGAAAGTGATTTTAGATCTTACATATTAATAAAAAATTGTTATAACATGCGCACTATTTTACATATTAATCAAAAGGAAATAAGTTTTTTGTTGCTTGTGTGTGTTTGTTTGTGTTGGTTTGTATGTTGTTATTTGTTTTTGCTCTTTCCTTAGCCGGGGGTCTATCAGAAAACAGCCTCTGTATCTCCATAGAGATGCGGGCATGACTGCATACATCTTACCCTCCCCATAACCTGCTTAGGCGGGATTTTGGGTATGTTTGGTTTGGTTTGGTAAAGTGAGCCAACGGCATTGTTCTATACAGTAAAATGTTATAATCAAGCTTAGTCTGAGGAATAAAAAGAAAAGAGTATTCATATTTTTTTCAATTCAAATCGTAAATATAAAGTTTGAGAAAGTTTTAAAAATATTTCAATTTTTTGATTTAAGAATATACTGTTGGTAATATGATAAGAAGTTTAGCTTGAATGTAGGTTGCTCTATACTTAATTCCAACAATCACCTTAGAGCTGTCATTTCATGGAAAGAAAAAAAAGAAAAAAGGAAGTTATATTGCAAATTTCCAATGCATAAAATGTATACGCTAGTTTAGTTCTCCAATTTCACGAGTATAAGTTTCCCTTCCTTGAATAAATGACTCGATCAATTTCAAGTCCTTCAAAAACAAAAGGATATAATTTCACTGGCAACTTCCTTACCATCATCACACTTTAATTGCATTCCCAAAGTAACATATAGAGAGACATAATAATGTATTATGTCTTTTACTGTTAATAATGATGAGACATACTATCAAAATCACTCTTCATCTTATTAGCACTATAGTTGCTCTAAAAGTAAGGAACACGTATTATGCAATGTTGTACTTAATCCAATGTATGGGTAAACACACACACACACACACACACATATGAATAAATTGTATATTATAAGCTATCATAAAGTTAAGCCAAGTTAAAGTAATTTATTAAGGTTAAAGGCTTTTGGCTATATAACATCCAATAAAGTATGTGCTTTAATGTGTAGAGACCTAATAATCTGATTTCTGTTTATGATGGGCTAAAATAGAAATAAGAAAAGTTATATAAAGCATTAGGGTTATATTCCCAAAGTCATGAACGATTGTCTTTCTGATATCCCATCAGAAAAGAGAGACGGTTCTTGAGAGAAAATAGTTGTACATATTGAATTGGAAGACGAATAACTGCAAGACTCAAGAATCACGTTGTTCTCATAGATTCAGGTATGCTTCTGTGACAAATCTAAGTATTCTTGATGATTTGACATGATTATTTATATGATTGGTAATGGTTTTCACCCTAAGGAATTAAATTCTATCAGGTGGTATCAGAGCCTCTTCCATGTTAGATCGTTAAGAGTTTTTTAATTATTTATCTTCCATATGGTTGAATTATCTTTCATTTCTATGGTTATTTGACATATTCGTCTATTTATGTTTCGATTAAATCATGGATTCAATCTTATGACTTAAAAAAAAGGGAGAAACCACTGAAACAGACGATGATTCGTTGTTTTCAATGGTTATTTTCAAAGCCTTTAATATTTATCCAATGTCATGGCTTTTACTAAAACATAAAGCCATGTTACTTTGTTTATACCTTTAACCATTGGATAAAGATGAGAATGGTTTTATTCTTTAACCATTGGATGTCAACGATAGAAACATTTTTAAAGCTCTATACATGCTATGTGCTTTAGGATTTGGATAAAGACAAAAACAATTTTACAACTCTATATACATTTTACATGCTTTAGGATTTGGAACCAAATTTTTTAATTATAAATTATCATTTTTGTTTCCATAGAGTTAGGCGTACCTATTTTAGAAACAAATGGAATATTTGGTCAACTGATACATTCAACTATTTCTATAAATTTTATATTCAGTTCATACATAATGTTTCGGTATATTTGGTTTTGGCATAAATCAACTACATATGCTTTTAGTTTATATTTTTGTATGAAAATTGAATTCGGTTAACTAAGGTTAATACAATCAACATTCGAATTGATTATTCACGGTATGTTTAAATATTAGTATAATTGATCTTTTATTAATATTATGAAATAAATTTATTGAAACAACATATTGCCAAAGTAACCTCTCTTATGTAAAATAATTTATTTTATAATAGTAAGATGATTGTGTATATGAAATTCATGCAAGTATTAAACAACCCAAAGGAAGGTCAACATTTTGGCCAAAATACATATACACCTGTGGTGATAAATATGTGATAATTCATGCAAGTATTGAATAGCCCAAAAGAAGGTCAATATTTTGGTTGAAATACATGTACATCTGTGGTGTTAAATATGTGATAATTATTAGGTTAGCTACGTTAACAATTAATCAGTCTAAAGAAAGGTTAATTGTTTGACTTTTTTTGGTTAATATTTGACTATTGCACTAAGTGTACCACTTGTAAGTTGATATTTATGCCTAAAGACTAAATATTAGTGTTATGCTAGGTATCTTACGATGGACTTTATCATTATTTGATTTTATAAGATTATGTGGAATTTATATAAGCTTGTTTGTTGGTTGTTTTGTTCTCTGTTCAGTTGTTACTTCTACTTCTGCTATTATCGCCAACATCAATTCCATTCCTGTGCTTAATAGCACAAACTTTAAGGCATGGAAAGAGAATGTTATGATTGTTGTTGGTGTCATATATCTAGACCTTGCATAAAGGACTGAACGACCTACCGATATTAAGGCTGATAGTTCCTCAGATGATAAGAGGGACATAAAAAGGTTGGAACATTCAAATCACATGAGTCTTATGATCATAAAGCATATTATTCCAAAAACATTCAGGGGCACTATGTTTGAAGGGGTAACTACTACCAAAGATTATCTTGATGAAATCAAAAAGAGGTTTGCCAAAAGTGCACAGGTTGAAGCAAGTACGATTTTGGCAAATCTCATGTCAATGAGGTATAAGGGAAAAGGAAACATAAGGGATTTCATCTAGGAGATGCCACATCTTGTTTTAAAACTAAAAGTACTAAAGTTAGAGTTGTCTGAGCATTTACTTGTGCACTTAGTTTTGATATCTCTTCCTGCACAATTTAGTCAATTTAATGTTAGCTACAACTGTCAAAAGGAGATTTAGACTCTAAACGAACTAATTTCTCATTATGTGCAAGAAGAGGAAAGGTTAAAGCAAGAAAAGACAGAGAGTGCTCATTTGGAAACTACCTCAAAAGATAATAACTTGAAAAGAAAGAAGGGTAAGAAAGCTGCTGTTATCACACCACAAAAGAAATAAAATAAGCAACATGATAAGGCTTTTGCCTATTTTTCTGTGAAAGTACTGGACAGAAGAAAAAAAGATTGTATCAAATATCACGCATGGCATGCAAATAATGGGTGCCTAAGCTTCCAGAAAACCAATTAATGGTGAAAGATACATCTATGTGGGCGATGGTAAAGCGATAGAAGCTGAAGCTATTAGAACTTTTAGGTTATTGTTAAAGACCAGTTATTATTTGGATTTGAATGAGACTTATATTGTACTGTCATTTAGACAGAAGTTAGTTTCTATTTCCGCATTGGATAAATTTGGTTGCTCTTATTCATTTAGAAATGGTCAATTTAATCTTTTTCAAGATTCAATACTTATTGGTACAGGTTCTTTATCATTTGTTAATAACCTATATTTAATTAATACGTGTTCTTTATATAATAAAACTATGTATGTATGTAGAGGTATAAAGTGAAAATTAACCAATGAGAATTCTGCTTCATTATGGAATAAGTGTTTAGGGCATATCTCTAAACAAAGAATTGAACATCTTGTGTCTGATAGAATTCTTGATCCCTTGATTATGCAGGCTTTGAAAAATATGTTAATTGTATTAAAGGGAAATAAACAAACCTAAGGAAATCCAGTGCCAATAGGGTTATGGATATCTTAGAACTCATATATGTAGACATTTATGGGCCATTCCCTACAGCTTCTTGGAATGGTCAACAATATTTTATTATGTTCATAGATGATTACTCCTATTATGGCTACCTGTATCTCGTTCATGAGAGGTCTTAATCTTTGGACGTGTTTAAAAAACTATAAGGCTTAGGTTGAGAATCAACTCAACAAAAGAACAAAAAGTTCCAGATTTGACCATATTGGTGAATACTATGGTAGATATGACGGATCAGGTGAACAACATCCAAGACCATTTTTTAAGTTTATTAAAGAGTGCGGTATTGTCCCACAATACACACATACCAGGATTTCCTAGCATGAATGGTGTTGCTAAAAGGAAAAATAGAACACTAAAGGACATGATAAGGAGTATAATTAGTCATTCTACTTTACTAGAATTTCTATGGGGAGAAGCATTATAGACTGCAACTTACATACTCAATAGGGTTCCAACTGAAGCAACTACCCAAACCCCTTATTAACTTTTATGGGAAAAAGGCCCAGCTTAAACCACTTGCACATTTGTGGTTATCTAGTTGAGGCAAGGCCATATAGGCCAAATGGAAAGAAACTGGATTCCAGAACTGTTAGTTGCTATTTTATTGGATACTCCCAAAGGTCTAGGGGTTACAAGTTTTATGATCCTACTATAAAGTCAGTTCTTAAAATGAGAAATGCCCAGTTCTTTAAGGATGTTGAATTTGGGAGGGGAGATAAGGTGAGACATTATCTTTAAAGAGGAATATGTCAATATTCCCCTAGTTGTTGTTGACAACAATATGGGTTTTATTCCTGATGTTGTCTAAGTAACAAATCTAGAACAATAAGACAATATTGAGGAACTCCCTATTCAAATTACAGAAATTATTCCAGAAGAACAAACTCACTAACCTCAAGAACTAGTGTCATTAAGGAGATCCACTAGAGAAAGGAGAAGTACGATTCTAGATGGTTATATCATATTTCACTAAGAACATAAGGCTGACATTGGCATTGTGGAAGATGATCCAGTTAACTTCCATCAGCCCATGTAAAGTTTTAACTCTGAAAAGTGGATTGATGCCATGAATGAGGAGATAAAGTCTATAAAAGACAATGACATTTAGGATCTTTTCTAATTACCTGAAGGTGTGAAACCCATCGGTTACAAATGGATATATAAAACCAAGAGGGATTTGAAGGGCAATGTAGAAAGATATAAGGCTTGTCTAGTTACAAAGGGTTTTACATAGAAAGAAGGCACTAATTATAAAGAGACTTGCTCTCTGGTTTCATCGAAATACTCTTTTAGAACTATAGTGGCACTTGTGGCACATTTTAACCTTGAGTTGCATCAGATGGATGTAAAGACTGTGTTTCTCAATGGTGACATTGACGAGAAAATTTATATAGTGCAACTAGAAAACTTTGGAGACGCAAAGCCAATGGTTTGCAAATTGAAGAAATCCATCTATATGCCTAAGCAAGCTTCTCGTCAACGGTATTACAAATTTCATCAAGTTGCTCTTTCGTTTGATTTTGAAATGAATGCAATTGATGATTGTATATACCACAAGTTCAATGGTATCAAGTTTATTTTTTTGGTTTTATATGTTGATGATGTATTGCTTGCTAACAACAATATAGGCTTATTGCACAAAACCAAAAGCTTTCTGATAAATAAATTTGAAATGAAAGATCTTGGTCACACCTCTTTTGTAATAGGGGTACAAATACACTGAGATAATTCTCAAGGTATACTTGGATTATCATAAAAGAGCTATATAGAGAAAATTCTGAAGAGGTTTGGCATGCAGGATTGTAAACCAGGTGACACCCTTGTTACTAAGGAAGACAAGTTTAGTATCAGCCAATACCTAAAGAATGAGTTTGAAACTAAAGAGATGTAGAAGATTCCTTATGCTTCAGCAGTAGGGAGTCTAATGTATGCTCAAGTATGTACTCCTCCAGATATTGCATCTGTTATTAGAATGTAATGATAGAAAATGGATCATTGGAGAGCAGTCAAACTAGTTATGTGGTACTTATAGAGAATAAAAGATTACATGCTCATATATAGAAAGTGGCATCAGCTAGAGATCATTAGGTATTATGATTCTAATTTTGCTAGATGCCAAGATAGTCAAAGATCCACATCAGGCTATATTTACCTGCTAGTTGGAGGAGTTATTTCTTGGAAGAGTGCTAAGTAGACACTCACAGCTTCTTCTACTATGGCAATCGAGTTTATAGCATGTTATGAGTCATCCAATCATAAAATATGGCTGCAAAATTTTATCATTGGGTTGTACATTGTAGATGATATTGAAAAACCATTAATGCTATTTTGTGATAATAGGTAATTAATGCTATATTCAAATAACAAAAAAAGCTTAATGAAGTTGAAACATATAGACCTCAAGTTCTTGGTTGTTAAAAAAAGAGTTTAAGATGGTCAATTTTCTATTGAACATATTGGGATAAACTCCATGGTTGCGGGTCTGCTCACTAAGGAATTACCACCCAAGGTATTTCATGAGCATCTCACTCATATGGGTGTTGTATCTATTCAAGATGTACCATTTTAGTGGGAGTTTATTATTTTGAGTGATTTTCAGTTATAGAAACTTTTATGATTTATTTGAACTTTAAAGTTTATTTGGTTGATCTCAATAAGGAATAAGGAATTAGGACCAATTGGAAGTAGGCATGTTCAGATCACATTACATGTAATTTCCTTGCTACACATCCATGCTTGATCTATGTTGTTCAATTATATTGGCATAAGTGACCATTGATGGGTTTAGTTATGATATGCTTATAATGAAAACCATTTTGATACTATGTTATTATAATTGATGAATAAGATTATTAAAAAAGTATTTGGTAATGATAGCAAAATCTTGAGCTCATAATGTTATGACAAAATATACAAGGAGTTATATATATATGACCTAAGTGGGAGATTATTGGATTTAATCTAATGTGTGGGTACATATATATATGAATTAATTGTATATTATAATTTGTCACAAGGTTAAGCCTGTTTAAAGTGATCTATTAAGGTTAAAGGCTTTGGGCTTTATGACATCTAATAAACTATGGGCTTTAATATGTAGAAACCAAATAATCTATTTTCTATTTTATGATGGGCTAAAATAGAAATAAGACAAATTATATAAAGTATTAGGGTTATGGTTCCCAAGTCATATAAATGATTTTCTTTCTGATATCCCATTAGTCGAAAGAGAGAAGATTCTTGAGAGAAAATAGACGTACATAATGACTTGGAAGACGAATAACCGTAAGACTTAGGAATCATGTTGTTCTCATAGATTTAGGTATGCTTCCACAATATATTTAAGTATTTTTAATGATTTTACATAATTTTTATATGATTGGTGATGGTTTTCACCCTAAGGAATTAAATTCTATCATGCAATACTTATTTACATCAAATTTAAAAATATGTAACGTGCAAAAAAACGTTGATGTGATTGGTGGATGTATCTAGAAAAAGTCGTCGATATGAATAATAGTAGGGCCAACAATACTAACATTTTTCTGGAAAATCCATTGTGTTTTTAAGAATCTTTTCATAAGAATTTAATAAGCCTTAGAATGAAATTAAAGAACAATAATACTGAAAGTGACTCAATCTAAAGACTCCAGACCTACTACTAAGCCAAATGGTTCAATAGGAAATAAGATAAAGTTTCTTTTTGTTTTAAACAGAGTTCATAATGACATGTTTACGCTTTGTGATACATTAAACCTATATTTAGAACCTTAAATATGTTAACTACTCTAACATGTTAGCTCAAGGTTCATTTTTAACAATTTTGATGATAACCTTATAACATTTCAAAATTCAAATTTGATTTATGTCCTTATATAGAAGCAACGGTATAATTCCTAAAAAGAAATAAAACCATGGAATAATTGCTTTCTTTCTTACAGGAACCTTCTTTATGAACTTACTTATTAAAAAATAGTTCATCTAAAAGGATCCTACTTATTATGAAGGTCATATATTAGTCACGTGATTATTTGAAGATTTTTTGGCAAAGATGACATCGAAGTTGTTCGGAATTAAATCCATCTAGTTAACGAAGGATGTAAGTGTAGTAATGGCCAATTGAAAGAAAAGCCTACTTAAGGAACAACAATTGCTTTTGTAAACACAGATCAGAGTTGCAAACACCGATCAGACTTTCGAAATACAACTATTGAATAAATTCTTTTGAAAGTGATAATATTGAAAAATCTTTTATTCTTTAGAAAGTGAAAATATTTTTAAGAGAGATCGTTGTATCTCATATCGAGCAAACTTCATTTTCTATTGAGAGCTTGTAGAGGCTAGCAAAATACTACTAGTTTGGAAGGTTGGAGAACCTTGAAAAATATTAACTTAGGAGCTTGGAGAGGCTCGCTAAATTACTTCTTGGATTTTCATAGTGAAACACTCAAATTGGATACTTAGGGACTGGATGTAGGCTTGGATTGTAAACCGAACCAGTATAAATCGACTGTGTCCTTCTTTCTCTTCTCTTAACTTTTATATTTTCACATTATATTATGTGTGTGTTCATTTCAGCAAAAGGCTCCTTGAGAAGAGTGAATTGCACCATGTTTTAGGGCTTAGTTTGATATGCATTTAATTGTTAATCCAATCGTTTAGTATGTGTTTAGGTTAGAATTGTGTTAGATTGTTAATTGTTTATGTTTAAGTGTTTTTATGGGTTAGTATAAGTCTTTGAGCTTCAATATTATGTTTTTAAGGTACCTTGATGTGTTTGTTAGTGTTTTAGGGTCAGTCAAACAATGGAGAAGTTTCAGAGACATTCGAGCCGAAACAACAACCCATAATCATAGCACAACAGGCCACGATTATGACAGAAGCACCAGAGTTAGCCCACAATTGTGGCCTATGTGCCATAATCGTGACAGAAGCTTAGGAAATGGCCTACAATCGTGGCCTACTTGCCATGATCATGACTGAAGGCTCAGATGTGGCCCATGATCGTGGCTTGCATCGGGCAGACGTGTAGACACTCAAAACATCAAGTTTTGAGGGATGTTTTGGACCTTTTGGACCCAAAAAACCTTAGGGTTACTTAGAACACAAAAGGTACTTAAAGAATAAGACAAAGAGGCAGGAGGAGCTTTTGCATTAGCCACTTTTAGAGAAACCCTAGAGAGAATTATCGAGAGATAGAGAAAGAGAAGAAGGAAGAGAGAAGTGGAGAAGAAGCCGACATAACGTACTTCTCGAATTAGGTAACAATGTTTTAATTCTATTCACTATGATGTTTCTCGACGTCACTGCCTTCCTTCACTCACCTATATATTCATTTCTTACTTCATTTTTTCACTCACTTTCATTTTAACTTTGCCTATCTAAGTTTAGAACTTCCAAACACTCTCACTTTTCTCTATCTAAATTCCTAACTTCCAATCCCTTCTAACCTCAACCTACTCATAAGCCAGTATGCCACACATTAAGTAGTCAGCAAAGCGCAATCAATCATTAGGATGAAACCAAGTTTCGGGATGAGGGCAAAGGAACAGAGTGGCAGACTTTAAAGCACCCTTCCCCATTTACACAGAGGAGGAAGGTATTCGTTTCTAATCCCCCAATGCTAAAAAAATTATAGTCCCAAAATATTTTGATTTTGATATATTTGATAAACTAGAACTGTAAGATAAGATAAAGAATTCAGTGGGCGAAGTTTATACACTTCCAATATCCTATCTACCAGAAGCTCACTCTAGAATTATTCACTTCCCTGTATTACGAACCTAGTAACCCTAAAGAAATGTGGTTTAGGTTACGGGGATGAAACTATAAGTTGAACATCAAAATCATGCGCGATAAATGTGGGTTCCCGAGTCTTCATTATTAATCAACACGATGATTTTCGTGCTTCTGGCTATTAGAATGAACTTACTGGGTTAGAGCAATTCAACATTAAAAATGCCCACAAAAACATCATAAGAACCTATGAGCACTTGTTATTGCACAAATTATTATGTGAGTTGGTTTTTCATAAATCAGAAACCAACAAGTGCTCAACAAAGAAACTTTTCCTGTTATGGTGCATGGATCACAACATCTCAGAGTGCATCTCCACACATGTGTTGAACTCTATTGTTGTAACTCTATGTAAGAGGAGCAACAATTTAGGTATAGGTTACTTGGTTTCTGCCATTGCTGGGTATTATGGCATGGACTGCAGTGGTTTAACCATCCACCTCCCAGATTTTCTAAATCATCATCATCTATGGCATGCTGAAGTCCTTAAGTCCCATAACATGGAACTCTGGGATATTAGCCAAAAGTTGCATATGAATATCATGGCTAGTCAGGTGAGTTTGAGTACAGTGCCACCTCAACAAGCAGAAGAGTACTCGATGAGTAAGGAGTCTGAAGAGGAAGAAGACACAGATGAACCAAGCTAGAAGAAAGTGCTCGATACAATCTCTGCAAACACTAAGGTAATTACAGATACACTTACGGAGAACTATAGAAGAATGAAGGAAATGGCCTAAACACAACGATGTCAAAGCCGAGATATAAGTCATATCCATCATTACTTTAAGGTTAATTTGAAGCTCAAGGCATCCAACTGCCACCTCCAACACCATCACCGCCTCCATCACCATGAGGCTTTGTCCTAACCCTTTTCCTTTTAAATTTATTCTTTATTTTATTTTTGTTTCTTGTTTTTAGTTTAATTTATGTTCTTCTTTTCATGCATGCTTATTTTCCTTCTTCTCACATTGAGGACAATGTGTTGTTCAAGTGTGTGAGGGTTATGTGTTTTACTTTCAATGTGAATTTTGCATATTATATGATAGTTTGTTAGGTTGCATTTTGTGAATCGTGTCAATGTTTCAATGGCTTAGATGGATTGGAATTGATTTAATTTTTAACATTGCCTAATAGGTTGTAAAGAACCATTAGCTTGCAAAATTAGTGAATTGGGTTCTTTGACTAAATATGCAAGTTAATTAGGATTCAGTGTGAATTTTTCACCCTCTAAATTGTCACATTCATTCATAATTTTAGGTCTTTCGACTTAAGTAGCTTTGCTATTATTTTTTCATGAAAACAAGTAGCTAAAGCAACAAGGTAGGCAATAAAAAAATTGTTTGTTAATTTTAAATAAATAACTATTCCACTTTCCTTCAGGTTATGAATAGAGCTAGTAGCCAGTTGAGAATGTGATGTAGTTGAGTAACCGAATCGACACACATCACAAATGTGTGCCTTTACATCAAAAGGCTATAATGACGTTCTAACCAAGTAGCTTAATTAAAAATATGACTTAATTGAGTATTCGGATTGACATTCATCACTAATGTTTGCCTCCGCGTAAAAAGACTAAGTCCATGTTTAAAATAAGTAATAAAAGTGTTTTCTAATAAAACTTACCGAACTTATAAATAGCTTGACTTTTCATGAACACGTACTTAGGAGTAGTTATAAAGTTGAAAGACCAAAGAATTATTAATATTTGTGTGCAATGGAAAAGGGTGAATTATTTAAAACTTGAGTTTGGATTAATATGTATATTTAGTTCAAAGCCACTAGACGCAAATTTTACATGTTAATGATTTGATATAACTTGAATGATTGTGTTTAAAATTAAATTTATTTCATCAAGTTGAAGCCATTGTCTCGTTACTGCATTGTGTGTTTTGTGATTTTGTGTGTTTGTTGTTTTGTTTGCTTAAGGACAAGCAAGCATTTAAGCATAAAGATGTTGATAAGTGTTTCAAGGTTAACATCGAAGAACGGAGAAATTTTAGACACATTCAGGCTGAAATAACAACACACGATCGTGGCACAATAGGCCACGATCATGACAAAAGCACAAAGTTAGCCCAAGATTATGGCCCATGTGCCATGATCATGACAAAAGCCCAGGACATGGCCCATGGTCGTGGCTTGCTTGCCATGATCATGAGAGAAGGCTCGAATGTGGCCAATGATCATAGCCAGCGTCAGGTAAATATGCAGACACTTAAAAATGTCAAGTTTTGAGGGATTTTTTGGACCTTTTGAACCTTGAAAAACCCTAGGGTTGCTTAAAACACAAAAGGTATTTAAAGAATAACACAAAGAGGTAGGAGGGGCTTTTGCATCAGCTACTTTTAGAGAAACCATAGAGAGAATTATCGAGACGTAGAGAAAGAGAAGAAGGAAGAGAGAAGAGAAGAAGAAGTTGACTCGACGTATTTCTCAGAAGAAGAGTTTCTCAACATCGCTGCCTCCCATCATCTATTCAATTCGTATTTCCTGTTATTTTCAGTTTTGTTATTGTATATAATTGGAGTAATAGTTGATGATAGGATTTTTAAATGTTGATGATGTTTTAAACTCATCTTCAGGGTTTTATCTTTGATTTAATGAAATCTGATTATTTATGTGTTATTTGGATTTATTGTGATTTAATTTTGGATGTGCATAATTCGATAATAAACTCGAATGATAAATAATTAAATTGGGCTAACGAAAGTTAGGTGACTTAATATAACAAGAATTAAATCAAATCAGTAAATTGTAAGAAGAGAGATCTTGCATAGGTTTCTGATAGTTTATTAGATAACTTCAAATCTAATTAGGTTTGGATAGGTTGTTAATTAAGAAATTGCAACTTCCATAATCTGATTAGGGTTTGTAACTTAGGGTTAATGGTTATAACTCGAGAGAGAGTAATCATCATTAGGATTGTCTAAAATCGATTATTCTATAATTCATAATCAATTAGGTTAGTGTTCAGGATAGATGAAATTCCCTTTCTTTCAATTGGTAATTCCTTAGGTTAATTCTTGAGTGTGAATTACAACTGCTAAATTATTAATATTTTCAAGATTGATTCTAGAATTGATTTGCTTGATTCAAATGAATTCTCATTTTAGTTCCATTACATTTTGAATCTTGCGAATTATTCTGGCCTTAGATTTTAGGATTAGATTATCCCTCTTCATGGGATAGACACCTTAGGTACTACGTGAACGAGCCATGAACTTGCGAATTATCCACGTTAATTAATTAAAACTTACACACATCAAGAACCTGATCACTCTTTCAATTCTAAAATAGGTTCCTTCTGTTTATAACTTGTTAAAGGTTCCTTTTATTTTAATAGGCGCCTTCTGTTTTAAATTTATTTTTAGCTGGTCTTATTCTTTAGCAGGTTTTTATCATTTAATAGGCTACTATTGTATGGCAGGTTCCTATTGTTTTTAATTTTTAACAGGCAACTGTCTTTATCCGAATTAAAAGCAATTTGCTAAAAATTTTTAAGTCACACATAATTCAGCCCCCCTCTTACGTGTGTTTGCTTTTACCATTTAGTATCAAAGTGAGGTTTCACATTTTTGTGTTTAATAGCACGTGATAGATCATGAAAAATAGCCTGAGCAGTCTTAAAAGACAATCTATCTCAAAGCCTCCTTACTTTAATGGAAATAACCACTCTTACTAGAAAAAGAGAATGACAATATATCTGCAATTTGTGGATATCAAAGTGTGGGAAGCGGTTAAAGTTAGAGCTACAATTCCCACTTTCGATAACTTAGAATTATGGACTTATGATGATAGGAGAAATGCACATGTAAACTCTAAGGCAAAACATCACCTGATATGTGTGTTATCTCGAGAAGAATACGAAAAGATATCATACTATTCTACTGCAAAAGAAATGTGGTATAAACTTTAAGTTACCTTTAATGAGGTAAAAAAACATAGAATAAGTCTTTTGGTACATCTATACGCAACTATTGGCATGAAATAGGGAGAAACCATAGACGACTTCTTTGGATGCTTCAACAACATTATCATTGCCTTGAAGAATCTGGGAAAAATATATCCTAATAACGAGCTCATAACAAAGATTCTAATGTCACTACCAAAGGAATGGAGACCTTAGGTGATAACTCTAGAAACAGCAAAGGATCTAGACATTATCTCACTCGATTGACTATGACGATATATGATGATCCATGAAACCACGCTTAGGCGAGATAAAGGATCCTCCTACAAAAAAAGAATGTCATTAAAAATGACTAATGAATCAAACAGTGATGAAAGCGACATTGAGTTGTAGATAGATGGAGATGATGAATTCATCTTCATGGTCAGAAAATGCGCACGCTTCTACAAAAAGAAGTTAACAAAGAAAAGAGAAGGAAACAGGAAGGCTAGAAATAATAGGCCCCTATTAAAAAGCAGCAATAGTTTTAGCAATACACAAATCATATGCTACTACTGCAAGAAGCCTAGACACACTAGACCTAAATATCTCTCCTTCAAAAGGATAAAATAGAGAATAAGAAACCTAGAAAGCAAGTTATGATTGTAGCTTGGTCTGACTAGGATTATGAAAGCTTTGAAGAAGATGAACCTAAGGAAGTTAGTAATGTCTGCTTCATAGCTGAATTAGGATACAATAAGGTATACTATTCTAACTCTAATATTGAAGTTAATGAGTTGAAAAATGCATATAATGAATTATATGATCAGTACGAAAGTTTGACAGTGAAATATTTCAAAGATGTTAAGAAGTCCAAGAGCAATGATGCATATCTAAAGAGTAAGATTAAATCATTGGAATTAATGAATGAGAATCTTGCGACCAAGAATATGTCTCTCGAAGTTGAGTATAAGCAAAAGGTCTCTGAAAAGAAATACTAGAAGAAAGAATAGCTAAGATGGAAAATACGTTGCTTAAAAATGATTCTGAAAAAGCTACCACCTTAGAAATTGAGAAAGAGAAAAGTACTGAAAAGATCTTATCTCTAGAAAAAAGAACTGTCCAATTTCGTTGATGGAAGGAACAATCTTGATACATTTCATGGAAGTGGTAAATGCATGTTTGATAAAGCCAGAATAGGATACAATGAAAAAAATAATATCAGGCCTTACAAGAATTTCTTTTCAAATCAAGCACTAGTTATAGTCAAAATAGCAAGAGCCTAATACACGGTAGAAATGATATGGATTCTCATTCATATGTTTTAAGTTTCCACTGTGGTAAACGTAGTCACATTAGTCATTCTTGTAACTTTCGTAAAGTGGAGAAATTATCTTAAACGTATATTTGGAGACCGAAAGGTCAAGCTACTAACTTGAAAAGACCCAGAAAATTTTGGGTACCTAAAATGAGATAATAATTTATAAATATGTTTCGAAATAGAGACAAGAGAAAATCAATGGGTAGTTGATAGTGGCAGTTAAAGATATATGACAGGTGAGATATTACACTTCAACTACATTGAAAGAAAATAAAGAGGTAATGTTGTCTTTACAGACATAAATAAAGCAAAGGTTATTGGAGTTAGTAAAATAGGTAATTCTGACTCTACCTTTATTGATAACGTTCTCTGTGTTGATAGTTTAAAACATAACCTGTTAAGTGTGAGTCAGCTATGTGACAAGAGTTACAAATTCATTTTCTATTCATCTCATTATGAAATTGTCAATATTCATATTGAAAACAATATGTTTATTGGTCCTAGAGATAAGAATATATATTGTGCTCAACTGGAAGATATGTCCTCACAAAATGATAAGTGTTTTGTCTCTCTAGAAAAGGATTCGTTTATCTGGCACAGGTGATTCGGACATGCCTGTATGAGCACTTTATCAAAATTTTCCAAAAATGAGTTAGTAAGAGAAGTACCTTCTCTAAAGTTTGAAAGCAATAAGGTTTGTGAGGCTTGTTTAAAAGATAAACAAGTCAAAAGTAACTTTTCGCCTAAAAATGTTGTGTCTACTAGCCAACCACTTGAACTTGTGCAAATGGATTTATTTGGTCCTACTAGGACTTAAAGTTTTGGTGGTAAACATTACGATTTTGTTTTAGTAGATCATTATTTCAGATTTACATAGGTTTACTTTCTACCAAATAAGGATGATTTTTTGAAGTTTTTGAGAAGTTTTACAGAAAAATTTAGACCAAAAAAGGATAATGCATTACTTCAATTCAAAGCGATCATAGAGGAGAACTCGATAATAGAAAGTTTGAAGAATTCTATGATAGCAATGGTATAACTCACAACTTCTCTTGTCCAAGGAAGCCTCAGCAAAATGGAGTTGTAAATAGAAAAAACGGAACTTTGGTTGATATGGTCAGGACTATGCTTTATGAAAGTGGACTACCTTGTGGATACTGGGTAGAGGTTGTATACATGACAGGTTATATACTTAATAAATGTGTCATAAGACCTATTATGAAGAAAAACCCCCTATGAGTTATGGAAAGGAAGAAAACAAAATGTTGCTTACTTTTAAGCATTTGGTTGTAATTGTTTCGTTCTAAACAATGGAAAATACAACCTTGGAAAGTTCGATGGGAGGTCAGACAAAACTATTTTTCTAGGTACAATGATGCGAGCAAAGGATTTAGATTCTATAATAAAAGAACAAGGAAAATAGAAGAATTAAGACATGTGGTATTTGATGAAGCATATCGTCGACAATATCAGCTGATTCAGATGTTAAAAAGCACCCCCTAATTCCTAAAAATACATCGGAGACTTTAACTACAACACCTTCAGAATTACAAGATCAAGAAGGTCTCTCAGAAGCTAGAACAGAGTAAGCTCCTTCCTCTCAGCAAGAGCTTATGCAAAGAAAACACCTAGAGAATGGAGAGGTCTTGACGCACACTAATACATTCTGAGAGATCCCTTTGAAAGTCTAAGAATAAAATCATCATTCAAGAACAACTTTGTTACTCTCATCTCACAAATAGAACCAAAGAACGTTAAAGAGGCCTTTACTAAAAAAAATTGGGTTTCAGCCATAAAAGACGAACTAAATCAATTTGATAAAAACAAAGTCTAGAATCTAATACCTTATCCTTAAAGCAAGTCAATTATTATGACTCGATGGGTTTTTCGAAACAAACTTGATGAAAATGGTAAGGTGGTAAGAAAAAAAGTTAGACTTGTAGCTCAAGGTTACAATCAATAGGAAGGTATTGATTTTGATGAAACTTATGCACCTGTTGCTAGATTGGAATCTATTAGAATCTTACTTGCCTTCGCATGCTATAGCAATTACAAGTTGTTCCAAATGGATGTTAAAAGCACATTCTTAAATGGTTACATTAACGAAGAAGTATTTGTTAAGCAACCCCCAGGTTTTAAAGATGAAAACCATCTGGATTACGTGATGAAGTTAACCAAAGCTCTTTATGGCTTAAAGCAGGCTCCTCAAGCATGTTATGAAAGGTTAAGTAACTTTCTACTTGAGAATAACTTTGAAAGAGGAAAGGTCGATAAGACCTTATTTATTAAGAGAAAGGAAAATGATTTACTTTTAGTGCAAATATATGTTGATGAAATAATATTTGATGCTACTTGTTAGACCCCAAAACTTTTCTTAGAAAATTTCAAGCAGTACATGAGAAATGTGGATAGGTTCATGTTTTACTTTGGTGATTTTGGTAGTGAGAAAC
>JANZXP010096318.1:0-21290 GCA_027576715.1 Erythroxylum flavicans
TGCTTGATTCTAATTATTGATTTGATAACAAATTTAATTTAATAATTCAACTCTTGAAAAATTAAATTAAATTCCAAGACTTTTCCTAATAACAATTCCTTTGAAAACAAATTTCAAATTTTAGTAAAACACTTCTAAATTTTATTAGGAGTATAAATTAATTTAATATCCATTAAATTAATTAAATTGAAATTTAAGTTTTTTAAAACATTAAAAATAAATAAAACATGGGAGGAAGGCTGACTGGCGTGTGCACTCAGCAGGAGCATCTGTGCGGGCACACGCACTGCATACAGCAGTCACGTCTAATACGGATCTGCCCCTTAGACAGTGGGCTCGTGACTCACACGCGCCCATCGTCTTCTCCAGAAATGTCTCCCACGTTTTTGAGAACCACCTTCCAGGCTCCCTCGTTCTCCAACCGATGCTCCCATTTTCCTCCAACTGCTTCAACCGTCGATTGTCAACCCTCCACACCGGTAAAAATTCACCGCCGAGGTGCTTACAACCTTCCTCCATGGGTGATTTTTCACCCATCGTGTTTCACGATGGTGACACCAATAAGTGACGTCACCATTCCACAATCACTAGCAGCGAAATTCTCATGTGGTTTTTAAGTCACTTGTTTGTGTAATCCATGAACGCAATAAACACAGACAAGGTAATCAGAAAATCGCAAGTGTAGAGACAACAATATTTTTAGATCTTTAATAAGCAACACACAGAGAGAAGAGTTGGGTTTTAAGAACAAGCCAGAATTGAAAACGCAAGTTGTTCAAGAACCAAGTCGTGAACCAACAACAAAATGAATAGTTGTGAAAACATAGAAACAATTTCCAGAATTGCATTAAACTACAAACAGTAAGTGCAAAATAAATTTCAGAATGAATATGTGGACAACAGATGCAGTATATTGCATGAACTACATAGACAATAAATGCAAGCACATATACACTGTCTTCAGGTTTTAGATTTTTCAAAACTTAAAGCACAAAAGTAGGGAAACAATTTTCAGATACACACATGCGAATTAAGTTATCAAAAAAATTATAGAACATGCGTAAATACAATTCAGAAATAGATAAAAGAACAATCTCAGGAAGACAAAACCAGTAGCGTAAAAGATTAATTTTCATCAGAATAAATAACAATCAAGCACATAATTCAAGTTAAACACATAACATTGTTAGAATTCAACCATGATCGAATCACGGGCACAATGGAAAATAAAAATTTTTATAGATTCCGAGTGGATCTCGATAATGGATTAACTTGAATAAACAAAAATACGAATCATAAAAAATCGTACCTTGTTTAAGTTTCTGTTGAAAATCCTTTAAAACTTTCCTCGATTTGTCAACTACAAGTTGTTCAAACGTCCAACCTCTGATGGTATCCACAGAACAATTTCTCAAAACTCTTTTGAGAGAAAGAACATAAGTGCTAGCTTCTAAATGATCTCCCTATTAATAGAAAATCATTAGTATTTTTAATTTTTATTAAAATTAAATTCTTTAATTCAAATTAAACTTAAAATTAAAATCAAATTCCAATTATAATTAATTTAATTTTAATAAAATCAAATATCTCATATTTGATCCCTCAAGTTTCTCAAACTTTATAATTAAGTCCAACTTAATTAAATTGATTTTTCTTTTACAACTTGCTCTTTAATGTGTGACCCATTAGGTTCCTAATATATTGGCAATGATTATAAATTATAATTATAATTCACAATTATAATCAGATAAATTAAAACTTCTTTTAATTTGTCTTTAATTCTTTAACTAAACAATTTATAATCATAGATCAAGATTGACGTCCAGTAACATGTCATGACTACCCAAATATTAATAATGTCAAAGTGGTTGACTTAACCTGTTCATGCATAGTTATGATGTATAATTGAATCATTTCGTCATCCAATGTTCCAATTGGCCAAACTATGGATACAGTGTCTACTTTTTCCATCTAATCATATTCATTTTTGCTAATTAGTAATTGATTTATAATTGAAATTTGAAAACGTCTTTTCAAATGTCAATTTACTTTAGCCAAAGAATTTTATAAATCACTACTAATCAAGAATAGTAGAACATTCTCTCTAATTACTTTAGAGTGACGAATCCTTTATTGACTTACTTAACTATCTCTATATGGTTCATATTGCATCCAAGTACTACTAACTGAATTATCTATGATGATTCATAAATAGCATCAAACTACAGTAATTCCCATACGAGATACCTTGGTAATCTCAAGTAAAAAGATCAATTAATACAACCACCATTATAAGGAAATATATAGATACATAAGTAATATTCCATTCAAGATTCTCATAGACAGGTCAGTTCAGTAATTTATTCTCTCATAATCACCCACACATTAGTTAAGTATCTTTATACTTTAATTTATGATATCAATTACTTTCTTCAAAAGAAAGAAACATAATGTGTGCTAGTTTTACCATTTTAACAATATCCTATTTTGGTGAAATTGCAACTAGGAACATTTAGGAACAATACATAAATGTAAATTGAATATCATAATTTCAATTACACATTAATTGTTCTAGGGATTTTACCTTTAATATTAAAACATCAAATGTAATTAAATTAAATTAATACACAAAGACAAAAAAGCCTTTTCATTAATTAAAAAATAATATCATACATTAATTTGCATCCAATTGATTGGCTGCAAGTGCATAAACTAACACCTGTAACATCTTTTTCTTCTATGTTCGGATGAAAAGGTTCTTTATTCTAAAAACGAAAAAACAAAAGCTGTTAACTTTTTGTTACTTTAGGAAGACAAGATTTTGTTTTATTTCTATTAATTTTGTATCATCATCAGAAAATTAAAACCAATAACATAATAATTGAGTTATGTATTTGTGTTATGTATATATAGTTACTTATACATATGTATGATGTGTATGGAAGAATAAAGACCCATAGGTATATCTTGATTAACCAGATCTATCAAGATAATATACATGTATCAATATGGCATATAAAGTAAATATAAGGGGAGAATAAATACATTTTTTGTTAATTAATTACAAAATACTTTAAATTGTGACATGATATGCAAAGTAGTTTACAAAATTCTGTAACGTGATACGTTAATACAAGGTTTTATCTAATGGATGAGCATTGTCGTGAGCACCCCGATGGCACACCTTAGGGGATGATGGGTTCGGAAGATGGGCTTAGGCAGAATGAAAAGTTACTAGTTGGGGATAAGCAAACCGCACTTGGGCTGATTGTGCTTCCGATAGAGTTAATGCCGAGTGGGAGTGAGTCAGATAAGAATAGTGGTGAGAAGGGGCAGTCCTCTTATGATCCAATGCAAGACAGGAGTGTACAGGAGCTAGCTCAGGACAAGCTAAACATTAGCAGGAAGACAGATGCTTTGTCTGAAGCAGAGCAGTCGAAGGATTAGGGAGCAATTGAAGACACTGCTGGTAGTCTTAGTCATGGAAATGGGTCAGGTTTGGTCACTGAGGTGGGGGAGACAAGTCAAGTTTTGGGTGTATTAGGGAAACAGAGTGTGGGTAGGAAGAAAGGAAAGAAAAAAAAAGCACAAAGGGGTACTAGGGGTCTTAATGACCCCCATAAAAGGAGAATGGTGCAGCAAGTAGTAGCGGAGACACATCCGGTATTGGTAGGAGTTCTCGAAACTAAAATAAAAGCCAATAGAAAAGGCTTAGCTTTTTTGGGGAATCAATGGAGTTATCTCTCCAACCACATCCACCACTACAATGGTCAGATTCTTTGTTGGTTTAATTCGGACAAACTAGCACTGCAAGTTCTCAAGATGGGGGACCAATTTATGCATTTGCAATGTGAGTTAATTGGGAGATTTCAGTTTGCAGTTACTCTAGTATATGAATCCAATTTTGCTTTCCAACGTACTCTGCTATGGGAGGAGTTGTTTGAGATTCATGCAGGGATGCAAGGGCCGTGAATTGTGCTTAGAGACTTCAATTGTTGTCTTAATTTTGCTGAACTGGAGGGTGGGCTGGGGTTTTATAGAGGGTTGGGGGCTGAATTACACCAATTATTTTGTCGCACTGATCTGGTGGATCTAAGAGGTTTAGGCAGATGGTATACCTGGGAAAACAAACAAAAAGGGCAGATGTTTATCAGGAAGAAACTGGACAGGGCAATGGTAAATCACAGATGGCTTAGGGCCTTCCTTGGTGCATCAGCTGTGTTTGGGAACCTGGCTTATCCGACCATTCCCCTATCATTATTTAGCAGTTGAATGATGAGTGCAGTATTGGGGCGCCGTTCAGGTTTTTCAATGGACTACTTCAGGTCGAAGGCTTTATGGCAGTTTTACACGGTTTTAAGTCCTTTCAGTTAATGCAAAAATTGAAGGCTGCTAAAAGAGTGATTAAGGAGTTTAGTAAGCAAAGGCTCCGGAATATTCAGGAAATGAGTAGTAAATTGGAAGAGACACAGAAGGCTTGTTATAGGGACCCTCTTAATGAGCAATTAAGAGTGATTGAGGTGGAGCAGATAAAACAATACCAAGAAGCTTTGAACTTACAAGATTTGATCTTGAAGCAGAAGGCTCGACAAAATTGGGTTAAGGAGGGTGACATTAATTCCAAGTTTTTTCATGCCTCCATTCTTGCTAGCAGAAACACTAATACTATTTCAGCATTGAAAGATGAGCGGGGAAATGTGATCAGTGGTCAGCTGCATATTACTGAGCATATCAGGAATTTTTTTATCACTCTCATGGGGAACAAAGCTATGGGAACTGGATTTGGGGTTCGTGATGTTTTGGATTTTCTCTTAGCCAGGAAAGAGTGGCGATGTTAGAGGCTCCCTTTTCAGCTCAGCAAGTGAAGGAGACCTTGTTTCGATTAAATAGTTCCAAAGCTCCCGGCCCTGATGGTTATTCAGCTGGTTTCTTTCAGGAAACTTGAAATATCACAGGTCCCCTCTTAACGGAAGCAGTGATGGAGTTTTTCTCCTCTGGTAAGATGCTGAAGGAGATTAATTACACCTATTTATGTCTGATACCTAAAAAGGAGCGACCAGAATTGGTTACAGACTATCGTCCAATATCATGTTGCAACACCGTTTATTAAATAATCGCTTTTCTTTTGGCTGAAAGGTTGAAAAGTGTTTTGGCTGATGTCGTGGGCAAAGTTTAGGGAGCTTTTCTTCCTTCGAGGAGTATTGGGGATAACATTTTATTGTTGCAAGATCTGATGGGTGATTATTATTCAGGTAAGAGGATTAAAAGTTGTGCTCTAAAGATTGATCTTTATAAAGCTTATGACACGCTTGGCTGGGGATATGTAAAGAACTGTTTGGAAGGAATTGGGCTGCCCTCAAGGTTTTATCATTGGATTCTTCAATACATTCAAACCCCTTCTATGAGTGTGTTAATTAATGGTGTGCCTACGAAATCATTTCCTATTCGTCGAGAAATTAGGCAAGGAGACCCCCTATTTCCTTTTTTATTCACATTGGCAATGGAGGGTCTGTCTTAATTAATCACTAAAATGGTAGATTGTAATGAACTATTCCCGTACCATTATAAATGTAGATCATTGAAATTGACTCACTTGCTGTATGCGGATGGTGTAATATTGTTGTTTAGGGCTGAACCTCATACACTCCAGATGATGACGAGCCTGATGAATACCATTTCTGGGTGGTCTAGTATGCAGGTGAATGTCCAAAAGAGTGGGCTTTTTGTGTCTTCTGATGTTCAAGATTTGGATAGGCTTACTAGTGTGGTGGGATTGCCTCTCCAGGGGGAACCATTTAGGTATCTGGGGGTACCGATTACAACAGGTAAGGCTAAATATTCTAATTTTTTGCCATTACTGAAGAAATTGAAAAGTCGTATTAGTGCTTGGCAAAACCGATTCCTATCATTAGCTGTCAAAGTCACTCTTATTGTTTCGGTATTGAACAGCATGCACGTTCATTGAAGTGCTCATGTGGTGATTCCTAGGAGAGTTCTCAAGGAGATGGATAGGATTTTAAAATCCTTCCTCTGGACGGGTAAGCAAGAAAAGTGCACGGCAGCCAAAGTAAAATGGAGTGAGGTGGTGTTGCCGAAAAAACAAAGGGGTTTGGGGATTATCCCAATCTCTCAAATGCAAAGGGTGCTACTCATGAAGTGAATATGGAGACTATTTGTGGATAAAGAGCCATTGTGGGTTCAGTGGGTACAAAGTTATCATCTTAATGGGCACAATTTTTGGCAACTACAATTGAGGAATGAGCAATCTTGGTTTTTTAAAAGTTTGTTGGCGCTCCGCGACAAGATATATTCTCTGATTAAAACTATGGTTG
Organism: Erythroxylum flavicans; assembly: GCA_027576715.1. NCBI lineage: Eukaryota > Viridiplantae > Streptophyta > Magnoliopsida > Malpighiales > Erythroxylaceae > Erythroxylum > Erythroxylum flavicans. The sequence continues at coordinate 6,333 of JANZXP010096318.1, forward strand.
GGAACGGAGAGGGGACTTCGTTTTGGTATCATAACTGGCATACATCAGCCCATTATGGCTGCGACCTGATCTAGTAGCTCTTAGGAACCGAATTCCTAAAGAAGCCACGATGTCTTGGATAGTTCGGGAGGGAACACTTTTGCATACATATAGATTTGGACAAGTCCTGGTATGCCCATTTGCAGTCACCCGGACAGGCAGGTTTGGGTGGCTAGCACCAATGGGGAATTTTCGACCAAATCAACCCATAGTCTTGAGAGAGCGCCGGGCGTAACCCCATGGGCAGATGTGGTATGAGCACAAGTACTAAGCCCCAAATCTACTATTTTTATGTGGTTAACTATTAAAAATAGATTGAGAACCAAGGACTGTTGGTTTGGAAACTATGATCCCACGTGTGTTTTGTGTAAGCATGAGCATGAGAATAGAAATCATTTGTTTTTTCAATGTTCATATACCAAAGTAGTATAAAGCTGTATCTTGCATATGATAGGGGTTCCGTTTGTGTCTTTTGATTGGAATGAGGTATTGAATGATATAATGTGGCACTCCAAACTTGGGATGAGATATGGGCTTCTCATCAGGACTTTGTTTCAGATGGTAGTGTATCACATTTGGAGGGAGAGGAATCGTCGTATCTATAAAGAAGTGGAACAACCTAAGTATGAGCTTACTTTTACTATTGTAAATTTGATTAGGGAGACTATCATCGCTAAAGGGTTGCAAGAAGCTATTAGGCAGGAACTTCGAGTGCATCGGTTAATATAAAGAGAGGTTCATGATGTAATTGGTTATTTGTGGTTTGTCGGTGAGACGTGCCTGTAGTTTTTGTTTTTGTTTTCCTTGTAAAAGGATTGTATATACACTTACAGTTTTAGTAATATATTAACTTTAATTTTCAAAAAAAAAGAGTGAAAAAAAGTGAAAGAAAGAATGAGAAATTATTTATAAAGAAAGACTGATTTTCTTTAATTTTAGTAAAATTTAATAATAATAATAACTGGTAATATTGTCGCCTGCAACTAAATTAATACTAACTCTGATAATGAAATATGTAGTTAGTGAAGAGTTGAGATCGTTCCCACGAGGAATCTATTAGTAAATTTTTTACAAGTTCATATCCTACTAATCTAACTGTAAATTAGATCAATCAATTCCTAGTTGCACATCCTAGAGATCAATCAATTCAATTATAAGAAGCAATATGGAAAACACTTAATATTTATCAATGAAATAAACTTTATTTAGAAAATCTCACACATACTAGATGATAACGTTGGTTTCCTTCAACCAAAGCTACTCATAATAGAGGTAAAACCCAACAGAAATAGAGCAGAACACATGGTCTCCATATTTGCACTTTTCCTGAAAAAAACGAAAACTCTAGCCAAAATAAAAAAAGAGAAGAAAAATGTGAGATGATATGTCTAGCTCTCTTCTTCTCTTCCCTTTTATCGTTATCTTTATCAGATACACTTCCCACATAATCAGGCAGCAGATCCCCATATAAAAGACAACAACTTGATTCTTAAGATAATAAAAATCCTAAGTGTATCGAATATGTTTTCATATCAGATTCTGCAGATAAATTTTCCTTTTACAATTGCCCACGCTTAGTTAAAAACTTTTCTGCCAGTTGGGAATTCGAATTGCCTTTACTTTTCTTACATCTTTTTGATTCAAATTCATCTCTCATGTGTTGAAAATCATCTAAGAACAATTAAGAAACAAGTTTATTAATTTTAAATAAAAATTTCAACTCATTGAATAGATTTATATCCAAAGTTAGCACAAAAATAACAACTTATCAAATTCTACCACACCAATCTTTTGCTCATCCTCGACAAACTATATTTACAATTAATTGGCCAATTAATCAACTTCCTTTATTCCAATTCTCACAACAGTAAATAGTGCACACTTCAAGAGTTAAACAATTTTGTAATCAACGAATGCCCCAGAGTTAATCATTCAAATAATATAAACAAAGTCTGAAAACGATCTAGAAGGGGGGTTGAATAGATCTTTTTAATCTTTTTCGCAAAGTACTACAAAACAAATAATTAGAACACACGAAACAAACAAAACAAATTAATGAAATGTAAAAGAGTATAGAAGAGAGGCAAACACAATGTTTATAGAGGTTCGGTGCTAAGACCTACGTCCTCTACCTAAGCTCCAACTTAGGATTTTGACAATGCTCTTTACTACACACTTTTTAGTTCAGTGTGAACTCTTCAAACAACTTGACTTCTGGCTCAAGCTATACCTTACAGATGATTTGTTTTCCTGGCATAAATCCTACCTCCAAGCGATTTTCCTCCAATCATTCAGCTTACAATAATAACAATGATAAAGATGAAGTAGCAAAACTCAGTACAGTTGAATACAATCAATATAGGCTTAGAAGCAAAGTTGAGAGCAATATGATGATGATTTTTGAACTACAGCAAATATGCTTCACTTTGGACTTGTGTAAAACAATCCTCTAAAGTGTTGATCTTTATTTGAAGGCTTCAAGACGTTTATGGACGTTGTAGAACTCTTCTAGCTGTTATAGACTGCTCCTAGCTGTTGTATGAAGATTTCTTCCCGTTTGAAATCAATTGACAAAGTCAAATTTTGTTCAACTGTAATTGATAGTCAACTAGTCGGTGTGTGATAGTCGACTAGTACATTATAGTCAACTTGTCTTTAAGAATTAGTCGACTAGCACTAACGTTTTTCATCAACTTTCAGCTCCACTCTTTGAATAGTCGACTAATAGCATGATAGTCGACTAGTTTATTTATCCAACTCATAGGTCTGATTGTTGATAGTCGACTTGCAACATGATAGTCGACTTGTCCAATGCTCCAACAGACAGATCTCACAAAATCTCCAATTTTTGACTGTTGAGATGCTTATTTGAATTCTTCAAGCAATATCTTTTTATGAATTACACGTTGTTAATTCAACTTATCCAAATCTTGATCTTCATAAATCAACTTATCCAATTTTCTTTTGACTTTTAACACATTACATCAACTTGTGCTAGTGTTCCATCAACTTCATCTTAATCCAATTAACCTAAAATTATTACTTAACCAATTCTTTAGTTTTATTATTATCAAAACAAAGAAGGATTTAATTTGTCAACCTCCATTGGTCCAACAGCAGGTACCTTTGCAATCACCTTATAAAGAGTATTACAGCAAGCAATTGGTCTAAAATCAGCCATAGTCGGAAGGGAATTGCTTTTTTGGCACAAGAAAGAGGATATTATAATTTGGTCATTTATTTATTGTAATTTAATTGATTGATTGATTAAAATTTAATTATACATTTCTATTCTTAAATTAATACGTTCAACATATTAGTTTAATGCTTGATTTCATGCGATTGAGATTGAGAAATCCTCTTATATGAATAGATCTATCATAATTGAAAGGAGTTGTATGCAAATGTCGAGATAGTAGACATAAATCCTTTAAATTAGGGTTAAACTTAAAAAAAGAAATTCACAAATTGGAATAATGCAACCTTAGGAGTTTTAACTAAAAAGAGGTTTTAGTTAGTTAATTGAGGATTAGCTGTTAATAATCTCGAGAAATATATTAACATAAGATAGAAATTTTCATTTTTTGTTGATTGATAACTGAATTACATGATAAAAGGATAACACTTAAGGCGATAATATTCTACTCATACAGGGGCTCATTCAAGAGTATTCAACTGATAAGAGAATTAATAGCTGTATGATCAAAATTAATTTTTTTAAGGCATTCAATACACTCAGCTGGAGATCCATTCAGATATGCCTAAAAGTTATAGACTTTCCAAACACTTTTGTGCAGTAGATCATGAAGTGCATCTCATCAGCCTCTTTTACTATATTAATCAATGTCCTTCCTCTAGACAATTTCAGAATACTAGACGGATCAGGCAGTGGGATCCTCTATCCCCTTACCTCTTCATTATTGCGATGGAAGGGATTGTTTAGATTATTTAACAACATTCTTGCTTCAATTGGAAACTTCAAATTTCATTATCAATGCGAAGCCAATCGACTTACAAACTACTCTTCGCAAATGACGTTGTTCTTTTATGTGGAGCTGGTCAATTTTCTGTCAACCTAATGATGCAACTTTGGGACTATTTTCGAAATGAACTGGCCTAAGGATAAACTTTGAGAAGAGCAGTGACAAATTCAGAGGCTATTAGCAGACTATTTGGTATGAGACTACACCCTCTTTTCTTCAAATATCTTGGGGTGCCAATCACTTCTTCTAAACCTAAATACTCAGATTGTGTCTCTCTACTAGAAAAGATCAATGGTAAGGCAAATGTTTGGCAAAACTGGTATCTTTCTTAGGCAGCTAGGGTTACCTTAATTATATCAGTTCTCAACAGCCTGGATCTGCGTTAGTTTGACTAAGAAGATAATAAAGGAGATAGACAAAATATTAAAAGCATTTTTATGGTTAGGTTCTATTGAATAAGCCAAGAAAGCCAAGGTTAAGGGGAGCAAGATCACCAAACCAAAGAAAGGAAGGAGGATTGGGCATAATTTCTGTCTCTACTATGTAGAAAGTTTTACTGAGTAAGAGGATTTGGCACCTATTTACTGATTGGGGTGCTTTATGGATAAAATGGGTCCATGATATACACTTAAGCCACGATAACTTCTGGCAACTTTAATCCCTTTAATCACCTTCTTGGGTATTCAAACAATTGCTGAATATTTGAAGTCTCATCTATCTTTACATTAAGCATAACATAGGGAATGGGGAAAAAACTTGATTTTGGTATGATAATTGGTCCATAGCCACTCCTCTTATTCAGAGAACTGAGCTCTTACATCTACAAGACAGATTGACTACCTCCATCATAGTTTCGACCCTCATTTCAAATGGGCAATGGAATGGTAGTTTTCGAGGTTTCTCTACTTTGCAAGATTTGTTACCAAACCTCGGTAATTGTCACAGAGATGATCTCATAATCTTGACACCTAACCCTTAGGGACTGTTCACTAATGCCTCCTATTGTGCCATCGAGACGAGTCCCACAACTGACGTAGCTTCATCCGAGATTCTATGGAAAAATCCTATAAATCCAAAAGCTTCTATAATAACGTGGTTGGTGATTATAAACAGGTTAAAGATAAAAAACTGATGGTATGGAGCACGAGATACAATCTGTGAACTATGCAAGGAGTTTGCAGAAGATCGCAATCATTTATTCTTTTCTTGCTGCTACTTTAAAGTAGTTCAGGGCAGAATACAACACATGCTGAATTTAATGAATCCTACATATGAATGAGAGCCAATGCTTAATGGGATCATCTTTTTGTCCAGCTCTAGGCAACCAATCACAATGCTCATTAAAGCTGCATTTATGACCACCATTTACTCTCTTTGGAAAGAACAGAACACTCGATTATATAAAGGTGTTAGAGAAGATAAATATTATAGATAAAATTATTAATTGGCTTAGAGCTGCTATCATCGCTAAGAGCTTGGAGCATCACGTCACTTTTGACGTCAAATATACATGGCATCTTTGAATAGATTTTTAAACTAAGAATTTGTTCATGTTTCCCATTTTGCTATCCCTTTGTTGAGTTGTTTTAATAGTTAGTTCATTTTCTAACTATCAGTTATCATTATAATGGTGTGATAGATTCTACCATAGTTACTATAATTTCATTCAATTTCCAAAAACAAATGTTGCAAGAAGCCACCAAATTCATGGGAAGGACAATGAAGTGAGGATTAGAGGTCCTTAAAATTGATTATAATAAATTTCTGCATTATTATTCAAGTGAAGATAGGGTGTTAATGTTTGAGGAGATCGGGAAGAAATTGAGGAAGACAGGATTGTTGGATTTGGCTGATATATTTGCTCGTTGTAGAGAGAACATTGCAACTAGAGCAAGTAGGATAAATAGGGCAGTTGAATCTGTAAAGGTTTAAATCTTGAGAGGAACCTCCTTTGAATTGTTTAACTTCAGGATCCATTGGTCTAAGGGAGTTGTAAGTTGCTATGGCTTTTCAGTGAAAGTGAACTTGATTATTTCTTATAAATATTGGGAAAAAATTAATGAATTATATCCCATAAGTAAAGTAAGCATAGAAATAATACATAGAAATTTAATGTGGTTTACCCCTTAATTTGGGTTATGTCCATGAACCAAACTTCGAATAAATCTTCCACTAATAAAAATAGTAAGTACAAAGAGTAAAAAATAACACGACAAAATAGTGGCATTCACACACAAGGTGTGTTCCAAATTTACTATCTCTAATATAATATCCTCACTATTTTGTCACTCATTTTTTTAGGAAAACTTTCTAAAAATACCCAAAAAAATCACTCTCATAATCACCACATATCACGTATTATGCATATATCAGGAAAGAGGGAGGGAGGGTCTTTTTATAGACCCTCCATTGTTAAACAAGCTATGGACAACTGACTAATGCAAGTTGTCAGTTGTCTTCCTTTAAAAAAAAAAACAATTCTAGAACATTTGCGGCGATATCCATATAAGTAGGTGACGTAGCGCATCGTAACACTACTCAAAATAACTAGACCTATAACTATAGCGGTGATGAGTTTAGGTCGATCCTATAGATATTAAATCCAATTACTTTCCTAAATTATATGTATATGTAAAACAGGGGGGTTAGGATTGATGTAATTTAGAAAATAAAGTAAGATTGAATATATAAAAGCAACTCAAATTAAACAACCAAAAAGTAAGAAAATTGACAAATGGTTTGAAATCCGATTCTTTGATTTAATCTCGACATACACACATTTTAACATACGTCATTGCATTATCGTCTTCACACCTCTTTTTGAGCTGTTGATCAAGGATTAACATTAAGCTTCTTTAATCCTGGTTTTTCCTTAAGTCGTAGTCAATTAAAACAAGCTCTTTAATTAACCCTAAATATTAAACAACCTAGAATAAGCTCTCTAAGTTTAATCGGACAGCCTCGTTACGAGTGGGAAAAATAGATCAATCTAAGTAATAATCACACAAGCTCGGGTTGTTTAACCTATATTACGTTATCCCTAATGATTTAATACCATTAGTTACCACATACGAATTCAAACACAACTATTACGTATCATATTCAAGTTCTAGTAATGGGTTTTCTAAAAAAATCTAATAGAGCATTAAAATCATTCTTACAAAATAGTCAATCAATAAACACAAGATAACGTAAACAATCTGAAAAGAGGGAAAGAACATGATACACAAAGATGATATGCTTAAATAAGCTCCTCGCCTTCGACTTCACCTCCCAGCCAGTGTCAGGAAGTTAGCCCTCCGTCTTGCCCATAAATCTCCAAAAAATAGCCATGAATTTCCTCTGTCATCTTTTCTACTCCCGAAACCCTAAAAACTAAAGAATATTCAAGTTTAGAATGTTTCCGCCGTCGACATAAATTGTTTATAGTAAAAACTAGGTTTTTTTGGGGACAGGTGGTTTAAAAGTCACGGGCGTGACTTGGAGTGTCATGACTGTGAATGGCCTAAAAGAGGCTCACTACCATGACACACCTTTGCATGGGAGTGACATGGGTGTCACGCCTATGCAAAATGAGTCCTGGGCGTGAGATGCTAGTCACAGCCATGAGATTTTTAGTTATGGCTGTGAGATGCTATACACCATATATAGTTCATGTTTTTGCATTTTCTTGTCTCCTTTTCATTCTAATCCTTCTCCTTCTTGTTCCAGGAAGACAATTGAGTGTGAATCTCAAGAAGATGGCTCAAGGAGTATGCTTTTGGCTCACTTTAGCTATTATACTTCCAAATTGTACCTAAAATCAAATATGAACTAAAGTGAGTGTCTTAATCATTTTAAAGCATTAATCACTAATGTCATAGATTAAATGTAGCAACAATTAAGCACATATCAAGTTCCTCCAAAATTAGGTTTTGATCATCCTCTGGAAAATCATTAAAATCAAAGTCACAAACCAAAACATTTACTCATTTTCCATATTTCCTAAGAATAGATAGTTATAAGCAAAAAGAAATAATTTGTAAAATTATTGCAAGAACTCAATATTTCACACTTCTACTCATAATCAATCATCATTCATCACCTTCATAAACTAAGCAACCTAGAGTTAGACTTGGACAAAATGTGTTTAAATATGATAAATTCATGAGTACACTCAAACACCATTCATGATGAAGACGTTCCACAACTTTGCATATCATTTCATTTCTCCACCACTAATAGTCACATGCATAATCATGAATCAAAGGACTTTTTAAGATTGTAATGTGGGCAAGGGTAAGGTAAGATATATTTGAGTAATGTAGCATAAAAGTTATCAAAGCTAGTGAAGCAAAAGTAACACTTAATGAAACATCAAGCGTATAAGCTAACATTTATTCAAAACTAGGTACCATCAGCTATGATGAATGCAATAATTATGTTTCACATCTCAAATTCAATTTCTCACACCATAAACCATATGAAGCATAACCAATTATAAGGAATCACTCATAAAATTTGTTGATAACAATACATTAAAACTATAATGAGTGATCCTTCAAAGCAACATCTACCTCATATGCATTAAACTCAAGTCACACATTCCATACAACTTTAGGAGGAGAAACCAATCATGAACAACTTTTCAAAACAAATGTATTTCCTCTTTGATAATTTTATTTACAAATTTTTTCTTTTTTCCTCTCTTTTTTGTAATAAAAATTGAAAGTAGCTATATCAACTTGGGAATTTCATTGCTAAAACGTAAAATGGCATCCTAACAATTATAACCATCCTACAGATATGCACACCCCCATACTTATACTTTTATAAATCCATATTCATAAATAATCAATAAATGCTCCACTAGTTTTAAGGCTTGGGTAGGAAATTTGGTTCAGTTTAAAGCATGTAATGTTGTTAGCATAAAAAGACAAGGCAAATAAAGCTCAAGGGGGCTTATGATAAGGAAAATCATATAAATAGGTAGGCTATTTGGTTTATATAGCTTATGAAACAAAGAATGCCTATATCCTTTTCACGTTCACGCATGTGATAAAAATGTAGTCTTAAATAGAAAATCAAAGAAAATTTAGGATGTACGTGTCATGAAACTCACTTATAAATAAAAGACAATGAGATTGATATAGATGTGTCAGTCTATAAAGGCTCAAAATCTCACCGATTTTTGTTTACTACTAGTCACTATTCTTCTAAAGATAATGCATATTAACTAATCAAAAAAGTAAAAGTAAATTCTCAAGTTGCCATGGATTCTTCTAGTTAATTCACTCTCTAATTATGACTATATAGTCTTAAAAGTAATAGAAAAAGAGAAAAATGTTATTTGGTTTGTTTGTTTGATTTTGAAAACTACCTAAGAAGTCACATAAGTAACAATTAAGGTAAAAAACATGCATAAAATTGAGATCCTCACCCCCCACTTAAAAATTACATTATCTCCAATATAACACCAAATGTAAGCAATGAAGCATTTAACAAAAATAGCAAATGCGAGAATGTAAATAAAAAGAAATAAAATTCCTTTGGGTTGCCTCCCAAGTAGCACATTTGTTTACTGTCATTGGCTCGATTCCCTATTGCTCAATATTTATAATGAGGGTTTTTAAACCCTATCACTTCCACGTCTTCCACTTGGAATCCTTCATAGAAAGGTTTCAATTGATGACCATTATAATCCTCCGTCAACATAACTCACTTATAGTAAAAACTAGGTTTTCTAGATACAGGTGGCACAAAAGTCACATGCATGACTTGGAGTGTCATGGCCGTGAATGGCACAAAAGAGGCTCATGATCTTGGCACATCTTTGTATGGGAGTGACATGGGTGTCACGCTCATATAAAATGAGTCATGGGCGTGAGATGTTAGTCACGGCCATGACATTTTTAGTTATGGTCGTGAGATGCTATTCACCATATATACTTCATGTTTTGCATTTTCTTATCTCCTCTTCATTCTACTCCTTCTCCTTCCTACTCCATGAAGACAATTGAGTATGAATATCAAGAAGATGACTCAAAGAGTATGCTTTCGGCTCACTTTGGTTATTATGCTTCCAAATTGTACTTAACATTAAAAACGAACTAAAGTGAGTGTCTTAAGTATTAATCAATAAGTGCCATCGATTAAATGTATCAACAATTAAACACACATTAAGTTCCCCCACACTTAACTTTTGATCATCCTCGGGCAAATAATCAAAATCATACTCACAAACCAAAACACTTACTTATTTTCCATATTTCCTAGCCTTAGGATTGAAATATAGGGATTTATCTTTTGTGAATTCCTACCTTAATCCTAATGGCTCAAAACAACTAAATTCTTACTAGTAAGGTATATATTTTCCTCTTCCTTGTAATTAACATTTTTCCTTAAAAATGGACTCTATTAGTTTTAGATTAATTTTTAATGGATGGTTATCTATTCATTTTTCATTGTTGATTTTCTTTCATTACATGTTTGCTTTGGAAAAACTTTGGTCTTTCTAAATATGTAAAAAGGTAAAATATATGCATTTTTTTAAAAAAAATGAATAATTGGATGTTACTATAGCTGAAACTAATACAAACATTACCACGAGTTAAAGATTAATAGTCGAATAATCATGCGACAAACATTAAGATAAATCTAAAACATAGTAACTGGGATATAACATAGGCCAAAAGAGCTAGAGAAGTTAAAAATGCCATCTACATTGCATGTCCAACGAGAAAGTATGGTGCATTTGTTTAGTATATAATCATTCGTAGATCAAGTTAACTAGCCAGTCAATAACCAGGTATTTTTCCATCCTCTTATAGGTGAAAAGTCGACTATGATGGTCCTTCCATATTATGTAAATGGTAAGTGTAAAGGCTGCTTCAAAAAGGGTTGCGTTAGGTTTCCTAGGCTTTGAGTTGCATAGGATCCAATGTAATACATCCTCCCAGTTGTAACTACCATTTCTAGGAGGTAGTAGGTGGAGTATTTGACTCCATATTGCTTTTGTATAGTTTCATAAAAAGAACAAATGGTCCCTGTCCTACTTGGCCCTATGACAAAGAACACAAGTAGTATCAGCTATAGTACCATACCATTGTTGCATAGTTTGTAGTTGATTTTTAATTGCGAGCAAGTGATGAAGGAATCCTTAGGACTAATTAAGTTTTTCCATAATAAATGAGCCCAAGGTACAATTGGATAGTTGCTGTAAAATAGTAGATAAGAAGACCTGTTGCTAAAGATGTTGCTACGATTCATCATCCATACAATAGAATCATCATTCTCAATGGAAATTAAACAAGGGAAATGCATAGAGAGGGCTGAAGGAAGATGAGCTGAAAACTATTTGTATAATAAGATATAGAGCTTTTGAATTCTTAGTTATGTCATTTAGTCTTATCAATGTGCTTACTACATTTTGCTCACTCATGAACAAGCTACTACATCCTTTCTTGGATCACTTTGTTATTGTTTATTTGGATGACATTATTGTGTATAAAAAATCATTGGAAAAGTATAGCCATACATTTACAACATTTCTTCAAAGCTTTAAGGGACAATGAATTATGTTTTAAGAAGGATAAATGTGCATTTGTGACGCTGGAGGTAGTATTTTCAGAATACATTATAGGATAAGGCAAGCTAAGGATGGATTAATCCAAAGTGCAAGCTATTCTCAATTGTGAGCCACTAAAGAAGATGATTGAATTAAGATCCTTTCTTAGGATGGCTAACTACTACCAAAGGTTCATCCATGAATAATCTTCCATTGTGGAAACCTTAACAGATATGTTTAATAAGGGATGGATTTAGGGATGGGATGCCAAAAGGAAAAAGGCATTCAAAGCTTTGAAAGAGGTTGAAATGAAGAATCTAGTCCTTGCTCTTCCAAATAAGACAAAGCCATTTAATGTACAAATGGATGCTTTCGATTTTGCACTTGAGGTATGTCAATGCAAGATGGACACCACATTGCTTTAAAGTAGGAAGCTAAATGACATCGAGTAATGTTACATGATTTAAGAGAAGTAAATAACAATCGTTTTACATTACTTGCAAACCATTAAGGACTAAGTTTATGGTGAAAACAGACAAGATTGCCTTAAGTTACTTTCTCAACTAAAAGAAACTGACGCCCACGCAAGCTAAATGGTAAGATTTCTTGACAGAGTATGATTTTGAGATAATGTACAAGTTGGGTAAGGAAAACTTAGTGGTAGATGCACTAAGTAGGAATGTTGGGTTAACAACTATCTCCCAACCTTGTTTCCATTTATTTGACTGGATGAAAGAAGGATTGCAATATGAACCCCAAGCGAAAGAGGTATTGCAATAAGTTAAAGAAGGTAAGACTCGTAAGTTTATACTAGATGATAGATTGCTTATCACCAAAGGAAGCCAAACTTTTATGCCCAAATAGGATGGATTGAGGAAGGGGATCATCAAAGAGTGTCATGACTCTTTGTGGGATGGACATCTTGGGATGCATCAAACTTTGGAACTTGTAAAGCATGCCTATTATTAGCCCCAAATAAGAGATGAAATTGAGGCCTATATGAAGAATTGTCTTGTGTGCTAATAAGAGAACATGAAGCATAAGGCATTGATTGGATTGTTACAGCCATTACCAATCCCTAAAAGACCATGGGAGAGTAGCTCATTAGATTTCATTGTTGGCCTACCAAAAGTGAAAGGATAAGGCAATATAATGTTTGTTATAAATCACTTCAACAAGTATAGAGTGTTCATACCTATACTAATAAAATTCATGATTAAAGATGTTGCTCACTTATTCTTTAGATATGTGGTGAAGTATTGAGACATTTCACAAACCATCATTAATGAAAGGGACATTTACTTCATAGGTCAATTTTAGATAGAATTGTTCAAGCTCTTGTAGTTGAAGTTAAATTTCTATACGGGATTTCATCCATAGATAAATGGACAAATCGAGCAGGTATATGACTTATTGGAGTTGTATTTATAGAACTATGTGTGTGCTACCCAACAGAATTAAGTTTTGTTGTTTGATGTTTCCCAATTCTCATATAATTTGTAGTAGAGTGAGTCCATTAGAGCTAGTCCTTTTAAGCTAGAAACTGGATAATAGCCTTTGACCCTACACACTCTTGCTATTGGCTAGAGTGATAAAAGACCTAGAGCCTACTTGTTTGCCAAAAGTTGGTATGAGAAAACTCATATGGCAAGAGCATACTTAAATTTAATGGCCAAAAGAATGAAGAAATGAGTCGACAAGAAAAGATAACACTTACAGTTTGATGAAGGAGACTTGATGATGGTAACTCTCCTTTCTCATAGACGTGCTGGAGGAGATGTGATTAAGGTCTTAATTTGAAGGTGTGAAGGAACTTTTCTAGTGGAGAAAAGGGTGTATAGCATACTAAGTCAAGATACCCCCACATTTAGGGATTCATCCCATATTTTATGTAAGTTTCCTAAAGCCTTATCATATTGATAAGGATGATCCAAGTAGTGGTGACTCAAGGTGTGCACCACCATTATGACCAAAACATATAAACATAAAGTGGAAGCGATCTTAACATATAAAGTTACACCAAAGAGAGGCTCTCATCTGACATATGATGAGTAGTTGGTCAAATGGAGCGGATAACTGGAGAGTCAAGTTAGTTGGGAGCACGAGCTTTCTCTTTGGCAATTCAAAGACAAAATTTGAGAGTTCCACTAAGACATAATGAGGACATCACAAGATTAGATAATGGAAAATTTCACATTCCTTATGTTGTAAAGCCCACAATAAAAGGTTTAGTCCAAAGAGTCTTCTATAATATTGTGGAATCTTATACAAGACCTTGAAACCCTCTAAAACATAATAAAAGAGAGTTCTTTAGTAAAATTGCCTTTGCATTCTTCCATATTCCCTTTTCTCTTTATCAAGTGTTAATATAGTTAAGATGACTTGGGAATAAGAGTGTACTTAAGTGTCGAATTTGATTAAATTTTAAGCCCATTACAAAATTTAGGAGTAATGGACAATTGGTGTTCAACTAAAAGCTTAAGAGAGGCAATACAAGAACTAACTCACCTAATCTCCACTATCTCACTTCCTTCTCTAATAGGTAAGTTATTCCCTTAATATGTTTTTATAAGTCTAGTACTAGCATTAGTTTTTTAATTTCATACAAAGAATACCTGCATATGTGTTAACCACCAAAGCTATGATTGCTTGTATTGAATTAACATAGAGATAAGAGAGATTAGATAATGTATATATTAGATTGGAGAAGATGAATCTTCCATGATTCATAAATCATACCAATATTGTGGTTATAGGTTATCTTACAAAAACTAATTATAGGTTATTTGTTGATCCTATAGTAAAGTTACATTCTTTTTCTCTTTTTCTCTTTTCACCTTTTATTTCTTTATTTATTTCTTCATTGTTCAATTTAATTTTTTACCCTTTTAAAGTATCATCCTCTTTTCATGTTTATGTTAAAATGTATTGTATGTTTTCTTATTTTAGTTTGTAATTTGATTTATCTTTCAAGTGTATGATTGTGAAGTCTATATATAGTCCCTGTCCTCCTTGTCAAATTCTCTATAGACTCTACCCACTCCTCAACAAAACTTGGTACATTTCTTATTCATTAGGCAAAACCCAAGTACTTACAAAATGGATATAAAAGGTAAGGTAGTGTAATTGAGGCTCGAAATGTAACATCCCGTTTCCAGAGAACGGGTCGGACCAAAGAAACGGGTCCAGATGTGGTAAATGACCACATCTCATGCTCATGCAGTAGTGAATAGTGAGTTATGTGCAGATAAGAATTTATTGTACATACGTTCATGACAATTATCCCGGTATAAGTGTGAAGGAAGTGATTTCTTGAAAAATAAGAATTGTAAGTGATAAATTGAATTGGAGAGGTTTATAGTGATTCTCTAATTTTTAGAGAATTATGGA
>JANZXP010096347.1:0-21284 GCA_027576715.1 Erythroxylum flavicans
GTTTACAATTAATGCTTTATTATTCAAATTGATGTGATGCCATGTGGAGTGACTGTAGTGATCGCACGTAGCGCTCCCTTATCATAGGATATGTACCGGAATGATATGCAGGCGTCCCGGTGCGTACCCTACGGTAAGGGGGTGTTACAAACATGCCTTGATTGGTACCCTGTTGACTACTCTCAATAATGGAAGTGTCATACTAATGATAGCAGCTGATTTCAACATCAAGTTAGATGATCTCATTTTGTCTAAACGACTGCAAGTTTGGATCTAGGTCACTTGAGCAGATCAATATCCTACAACCATCATGGCTACTCTACATCACCAGATAATCTATCGTCTGTAGAATCATGTTTTAGACCTCAATTTTACAAATTCTACTTCGGATGCTCTTTACTTGGTTGCTGATCTTTGTAATGATCAAACAACTATCCTTCAGATCCTGAAACAACTACCATCAGTGGAGCTTGAAAAGTTGATGCCTACAAAATGGATCACCAATTATCAAAAGGTGTTCCATATGCCTTATCGACACTCTTTTTATATAACAACTCCTTCGATTATAAAGACACTAAAGGATGGAACTGTGAAGTCCGTCTACACAAAGCCCAGTGAAGATTCGGTAAGTTCTTCTACCCCAGGGGGTATATTTATGATCTAGCTCGTATTTTAATACGAGGAAGGTAAATCTAGTCCTCCAATTCATTATTTCAAATCTAATGAAGATCCAATTTATGTTAGCCATCATCGTGGACATTTTGTATGGGATGTTGACCCCTCTATGTGTGAACCCGACTGTGAATTCTATCTCAACCTTGAGTCAGATAGTGACGATGATGATGATCGTTATCGAAGTTGAAGGAGGAAGAAAAAGAATAAAAATCATTGCATTCCTTCGACACAATATCATCCGTACAAGGATGATGAAGATCCAAATGCTGGAATCACCAGATCTTAAGAATTCAGCAAATCTATTTGTCTAATTATTTAAAGATCTAGACTAAGATCTCTTTATGAGATGCTGAAATATTCAAGCTGTTACGCAAAGCCAACAGTTCCTGTTATGGTCATACTCCTATTCGGTGCACGATGGTAGCGCCCTATGAGGAAGACTTTCCTCCATTACATAAGAGCACTAATGAATCAACGAGGGTTATCTCTAACTTGTACATCCGAGCATCAGGAATAACTTCACAAAGTACACTTGTCCCAAATCCATCAGATGAAGTTCTGAAATGGAAAACACAGAATGCAGTAGCACAGAATAGAGTTCTCAGAAGAATTGATTCTAAGCTTGAGGGAATCAGTCAACAGACCCATGTTACTCATCAAAAAGTTGACATAGTCTCTAAGAAGATCCAACAAATTTATCAATATTACAAAGCTCAGATCAAACAACTTGATGTTGAACTTTGGCATTACATTGACATACATTATATGGGTCCTGACTTTGACAACAAATGTAGAGAAATCGAGAAGATACAAGGAATTGTGGGACAAATGGAAGCTGATATGCAATCTGCACAGTCTAAAGTTGTATATGGCTCGTCCTCTTCAGTATTTCCCCATACATAGCCAGTATATGCTTCTCCTATGTATCAGAAGTATCTAGAGGAAATTGCCTATTCAAAGGTATTCAAGTTTAACTATCCTTTGATTAGAAAGTACACACATCCCCAGATAGCTCAAGCAAAATTGCAAAAGCCAAAATTTAAGCCTAAGACTGAAAAGGTTCCTAAGCCATCACCATCATATATAAAACTTGAACTAGTTAACCAATGAAGTAAACCATTTTAGATCTATATTCTTCCAACATCTCCATCAAAGTCTCATCCTTTTACCTCTACTAGGAAGGACAAAGCGCCCATGACAGAGTTCATCGCAACTCTTAAGACTATAACTGCAGTAGAACAATCTTCTCAATCTAATCAATCAGACAAATTATCATATGCTTATTCTATCGCCTCTAAAACCTTTGAAGAAACTGTAACAATTTTTGAGTCATTATCTAAACCGTCCTCTGATTCTTTAGCCCAGCTAACTGATCTATCAGACTTAGCACATGATTTGATGACTACGCTTGAACCAACTGAAGTTGATATTGAGCCAAAAATTAGTGAAGCAGAATCTATAGGTACTGAACCTTTCAAACCTACTTCAACACCACAAGCTGAGCCAGTTGCATAAGCTAATACATAGACCAGGCCTTCTTCAGGTCCTTGGTTTACTTTTGATGATCTTCTACCAAAGAAATGGAGAGATCAATTGCATGAATTTGGTGTATAGATAAATCTACAAATAAACTGACCTAATAATCCATTACTGGACATTTTGTTTGAATTCACTTCTCGTTTCATTGGTACTTTGCGAGAATGGTGGAAAAGTATAAGCAAATATCAACGCATGCAATATATCCAATTCATTATAGCCGGAGCTCTTCTTAGAATTATTCATAAGGAATTTGTTGTTAACTTTCAGTTGATTGATAAACAGATCTATCAGGAGTATTTTGCAATGAAATATTGTTCACTTGATAAGCGTGATATCCAGAAGTATTACAAATGTAGTGACAGAAAGGTACTATCTATTAAATGGATGGAATGATGTTAATCTTCGATATACTTTTATCCCATCCCTTCCGGATCAACTATAACCAGAGTTACAAAGGACCATAACTTCTTTGCAAAGAGATATGACTAATATACTTGGAGAAATCTACTAGCTTGCTCTCGCTTCCCTTGATAAGATGTGTGACCAATATACCTTATTCAAGAATATTGTTAAAAGTGGTCCTATTCTCAAACAAGCTTATAAGAAGCCTTATCTTCAGATTAAGTGCAAAGATCAGAAGAAATGTGACTATAGTAACAAAAAGAAAGAGTATTATAGACAAGCTTATCATCGCAGAAAGTTCTACAGACAGATGGAAGATTACAATCCTTTAAGGAAGACATATATGAGAAAATATGGAAGAAAACAATGTTCTGTTCGATTCTTCAAGAAAAGATCCTATCCTTCTCAAAAACCTGAAACATGTTTTCTCTGTGGACAACCAGGTCACTTTGTACACATATGTCCTCACAAAAGCAAAAACGATGTCAAGATATTGAAGCAAATTCAATCCATTTTGCCTATTCATCCTTCCAATAACTTTGAAGATCTTATTTTTGGAACGGTATACTGAAGATGAAGATACAAATTTTGTTGCCTCTATTACAACCTCTGAAGAAGAATCATCAAATGATTCTCTATACATGCTACAACAGTAGACCTGTATGAAATTGGATCGCACACCAGTTCAATGACCATATGTCCAAATCCAACTCTTTTTACAAGATAAATATGATAGACCCATTAAAGCTATTGGGTTTATGGATACTAGATCTAGTCGTATGATCATGAAGCCTAACATATTATCCTCTAAGTCATAGACTTCTCATGATAAATATTTTACAAGTACATATGGTAATTCATTCAAGATCGAGATTATTACAAAGAGAAAGATCAAAATTTGATTATTTCCACAGTGTACAGTTTGGACTAAAGTTCTTAGCAATAATCTACCTAGCCCAGATATTCTCATTGGTATAGATGTATACAGTAAAGCATCACTTTTACAGCTCCTATCCATAGGCCTTAGGTATCGATAATGTTTCAGTCCATACATTGACATCAAGAAGGTTTGACTACTTCTGAAGTAGAGTCTCAATGAGCCCAACAATTCTAATCAGGCCCAACAGGTCTCTAATGTTTATCAACGTCTCAAGCAAAAGTGCGGTACAAAGAGATTACACATGGCACCTTATTCTCCATACATATCCACTTTGCTCAGATAACATCCTCCTTAGCCTCCTAATCATATTTCTGCAAAATACTTACCCTCATTGCTCAGACACAATCTAGTGGCAGGATATTCTTTATCCATATGCAATCTGCTTCTTCAGCATCCACCATAGCCACCATATACTTTTTCCCACTATAAATTCTTTATTTGAGGCCATCACAATGCACTTGCTCCTACACTTCTCTTAGTTCTTTCAAACTCTTTGCATCATTTTATTCCTTTGTTTTGGTTAATAGAGTTTCCCAGGTTTACAAAATACAAAAAGAGTTTCCTCCTCTATTTCCTAATACTTCAACCAGTGTTACAGACCTTTTCCCACTACTTCAATAGAGTTTCTTTTATTACCTTCATCTTGTCCTTCTTCAGTTTGATATTTTACTAACTCTAAGTAGTTTTGATGTTCTTACTCCTTATAAGTTAATGTGTCATATTTATGATACTCTTTATAATGCTACCTTATAGCATCTCTGGTCTTTGTCTATATTGTAAGCTTTTTCAACTTCCTTATCACCTCTTCATATCTATCATCATCTCTCTGTTCCTACCAATGCCAACCCACTATTGTGGACGTTTCTAGAATGGTTCCAACCACTCTCAAAATGGCGTATAGATATGTCTCAAATTCTGACACATAATCATCTATAGGACACTGCATTGATTGATCGCAAAGCTTATGCTATCTATGTCATACATTGTCCCTACTATATGAGTACCACTGGACTTTATACACATTGAGCCACATTCAACATTGGTGAACAACTCTTGATTGTTCTACAAAATCTACCCAACTAATGGAAGAATTACATTCTTTCTTAGATTAACTCAACCAGTTCCCAAGCTCATCTCTTTCAAATATTTTCACATCTCTTGGTTCATATGTTGGAGAGACTTCTATGCTTGTACCACTTATTCCACTATCATTTGACCAATGGAAATCTGTAGATCCCTCTAATGTTATCAATATTCGAGCAAGTGAAGTTCCCTATCTGAGGCATTGCCACTCTATAGTCTCAAGCAGACCGTCTAGTCCAATTCATGATCCCATGTAAAAGCCCATTACTAGCCCAGGACTTGCTTAATGGACTGCAACTGAAATTGGTCATATCTTGAATAGATTGATAATGACATGGACCTGACAGATGATGATCATGATCTTACCTTATCACTTTGAAGTGGGACACATCTTTTTAAAAGTTTGTCTTTTTCCTTTTGAGTGTTTTGATAAAGAAGAATCTTTGTGGCCCACAAACTACTATGCAAGATTCCTTCTTATCACTTTACTGTTTGCTTTTAGAAAAGTATATTCCTTTTTAAAGTAGCTTTGATAAAGTGTAATGATTGTACTTTACTTTTTTAAAGTTATAATGAGTGTTTCAGTAGGTAGCTTTACCTTTATGCCCCTTACTTCGCCTATAAAAGCAAGGGTCTTCTTCATTTGTAAACAGACCTAGTTAAATATATGAATATGAGTTTGAGTGTTTCTTTCTGAGTTCTCCCTCTCTTGAAAGCTTAAGTCTTAAGTTAATGTTACTATCAGTCTTGATACAAAGACAAGTATACTCCACACTCGCCTCTTATGAGGATCTTGTGTATTAGAAAGTGTAAGACAGTCTATGACTGTGCCTCCAAACATTTTCGCTGTATGAGATTAAAATTAACAGGGAAATAGAGTAGATACTATGTGTGTAAGCTTCCTAAGAGGAAAACTTTGAGAGTTTAAGCCCGTGAGGAGAGAAGGGCGTTATGTCTCGGCCATCATACCTGGAACTTACAAGAGTCAGTAGTCTACAATCCACTTTGGAGTAGCGTATGACTTCCTGTCAGGTGTTGTTTGAAGAATATTGATGTCATATGTCTAGGACATACTGGTGCATCTGGGACATATCCTTTCCTTATGTGCCCTTCGGGGTCTCGGCGTAGTATCAGAGCCATCGTCATATCTTGGCCAGCGATGAGACATTGTTGTGTGTGGCAGTGTTCACAACAATCTTCGTATTTTGACAAGTTGTAACATTGTATCTCAATTACAAACTTAGTGAGTAGGGAGAGAACCATAAGATAAAGAAACATTGTCTCACGACCTTATTTATTTATCTTCAAGTTTGTCTATGTCTAGTTTTCCTTCTAGTGTTAAGCGTGTGTTGTCTAATAAAATAAAAACCTAGTATAAATTACCCATATACCTATAGAAAATCGTGTTTGTGAGTCTTCTTTACCTTTGGTGAGTCCGTACAGTATATATTCTCGTTATCGTCCTTGGACAAGGAGTATACCTACTATCTTGTCTACATCTCGTCCTAAAGTCAAGGAAATCATCCAGAGTTCCAGATGGGAATAGTGTGGTCTCAACTCTACAACAACAGAATAATATGTGAAGCTTGAAATACCAAAGGAGCTTATCTCTCTTTGGAGAGAGCATAATCATACACATCTTCATGTAGGGGCTATACGCCTTATTCTCACACTTTATGGAAGAAAGGGAATACCTACTACAGGTAGGATATCTCTTCTAAACGCTACCTACACAATGTACCAAAATGCCTTGATAGGTACCCTATTGACTACTCTCAACAATGGAACTGTCATACTGATGTTAGCACCTGATTTCAACATCAGGTTGGATGATCCCACCTTGTCTGAACAATTGCAAGTTCAGATCCAGATCAATGGAGCAGATCAATATCCTACAGCCATCATGGCTACTCTACATCACTAGATGATCTATCATCTACAGAATCATACTTTGGACCTCAATCTTCTAGCTGTTTCATAAAGCCAACAGTCCCTATTATGACTCCTGCTCCTATTCTGTGCATGATGGTAAATGCCCTATAAGGAAGACTTTCCTCCATTAACCAGGAGTACTGATGAATCAACGAGGGTTATCTCTAACCCGTACATCCGAGCAACAGGAATAACTTCACAAGATACCCTTATCTCAAATCCATCAGATGAAGTTCTGAACTAGAAAACATAGAATGCTGTAGCACAAAACAAAGTTCTTTAAAGACTTGATTCGACATTAGCACAAAACTTTAGCATTACATTTACATATATTATATAGGTCATAACTTCAACAATAAATGTAGAGAAATAGAGAAGATATAAGGAATTGTGCGACAAATGGAAGTTGATATGCAATCTGCACAATCAAAGTTGTGTATGGTTCGTCGTCTTCAATATTTCCACATACACAACCAGTATATGCATCTCCTATGTATTAGAAGTATCTAGAGGAAACTGACTATTCAAAGGTATTCAAGTTTAACTATCCTTTGATTAGAAAGTAAAAACATCCTCAGACAGATCAAGCAAAACAGGTAGCTCAAGCAAAACTAAAAAAGCCAAAATCTAAGCCTAAGCCTAAAAACATTCCTGAGCCATCACCTTCATGCACAAAACCTGAACCAGTTAACCAATGAAGTAAACCTTTACAGATCTATACTCCTTCAACGTCTCTACTGAAGTCTCATCCCTCTACCTCTGCTGGGAATGTTAAAGTGCCCATGACAGAGTTCATCGTAACTCTTGGACTATAACTACAGTAGAATAATCTTCTCAATCTGATCAATTAGACAAATTATCAGACGCTTACTCTGGAGCCTCTGAAACCTTTGAAGAAACTGCAATAATTTCTGGTTCATCATTTGAACAGATATCTGAACCATCATCTGATTCCTCAGCCTAGCTAGCTGATCTATCAGACTTAGCACAAGTTCTGATGACTATGCCCGAACTAACTGAAGTTGATATTGAACCAGAAATTAGTAAAGCGTAATCCACAGGTACAGAACCTTTCAGACTTGCACCAGCACAACAAGCTGAGCTAGCTGCATAGGCGAATACACAGACCAAGCCTTCTTTAAGTCCTTGGTTTATTTTTGATGATCTTCAACCAAAGAAATGGAGAGATCAACTGCATGAATTCGATGGATGGATATATCTACAAATTAACAGACCTAATAATCTGTTACTAGATATTTTGTCTGAACTCACTTCTCGTTTCACATGTACTTTGCAAGAATGGTGGAAAAGTATAACTTGTAATTATTCATAAGGGATTCATTGGGGACATTCAACTAATTTATAAACAGATCCGTCAGGAGTATTTTGAAATGAAATGTTGTTCACTTGACAAGCATGATATCCAAAAGCATTGTATGACAGAAAGGTACTATATTTTGAATGGAAAGGTACTATATTTTGAATGGATGGAATGATGTTAATCTTCGATATGCTTTTATCTCATCCCTTCCAGATCAACTACAACCGGAGTTACAAAGGGCCATAACTTCTTTGCAAAGAGATATAACTAATATATCTCATGCCGAAATCTACCAGTTTGCTCTTGCTTCTCTTAAAAAGTTGTGTGACCAACATACCTTACTTAAGAATATTGTTAAAGGTGGTCCTATTCTCAAACAAGCTTACAAGAAGCCTTATCTTCAGATTAAGTGCAAATATCAGAAGAAATGTAACTGTAGCAACAAGAAGAAAAAGTACTACATACAAGTTTATCATCATAGAAAGTTCCACAGACAGATGGAAGATTACAAGCCTTTAAGGAAAACATATGCGAGAAAAGATGGAAGAAAACAATGTTCTGTTCAATTCTTCAAGAAAAGATCCCCTCCTTCTCAAAAACCTGAAAGATGTTTTCTCTGTGGGGTCACTTTGCACGCACTTGTCCTCACAAAAGCAAAAAAGATGTCAAGATATTGAAGCAAATTCAATCCATTTTGCCTATTCATCCTTCCAATAACTTTGAACATCTTATTGAGGAACCGTTTACTGAAGATGAAGATACAAAGTTTTCTATCTCTATTAGGACCTCTGAAAAACAATCATCAGATGAAATTAGATCGTACACCAGTTTAACGACCATATATCCAGATCCAACTCTTTTTACAAGATAAATATGATAGATCCATTAAAGCTATTGGGTTTATGGATACTGGATCCAATCGTATGATCATGAAGCCTAACATATTATCCTCTAAGTCATGGATTTCTCATGATGAATATTTTACAACTGTAGATGGTAATTCAATCAAAATCGGGCTTATTACAAAGACAAAGATCGAAGTTTGATTCTTTCCACAATGTGTAGTATATAGACTAAAGTTCTTGGCAACAATTTACCTGGCCCGGATATTTTCATTGGTATGGATGTATACAATAAAGCCTTAACTTTACAAATCCTACCTCCAAGCCTTAGGTATAGATCATTTTTCAGTCCATATACTGACATAAAGACAGTAAGACTACTTCTAAAGTAGAATCTCATTGAGCTCAAACAGTCAGACTAGGCCCAACAGATCTCCAATGTTCATCAATGTCTTAAGCAAAAGTGTCGTATAAAAAGGTTACACATGGTAGCATATTTTCCATAGATATCCACTTTGCTCAGACAACATCCTCCTTAGCCTCCTGATCATATTTCTACACAATACTTATCCTTATTGCTCAGATATAATCTAGTGGCAGGATATTCTTCATCAATATACAATCTGCTTCATTAGCATCCATCATGGCCTCCAGATACTTTTTCTCACTATAAATATCTTCTTTCTCTTCAGTGAGGTATATCTTTTAAAGTCTTTGATTTTTCATTCATTATGGCTAATCACAATCTTTCTTTCATTACTAAAAAATAATTTCCTCCAATAGCTAGTATACCTACAAGTGTTTCTGAAGTAGCTTCTCTTGCTCGTATAAGTTTGTTTTATTATTTGCATCATTTTCTGAGTGAAACTAATTATCTTAGTAGTCCCATAATATTGAATCTCAAAGCACCCTACCTTAATAAAACTTTCCGTAATGATCCTCTTTCTAAAAAAACATTATGATATCTTTGGGCACTTTCTACCCTTTATGCTTATGTCGTCGCTATATCTCCTCTTCAACTTTACCAGCATCTCTGTGATCAAAATAATGCAAGTTCTTTGTTATGGACATTTCTTGAATGGTTCTAACTACTGGAACAATGGAAGCAATAATGCTCTATTGTCATTTCTCAACATCGTCTATGGAATGCCTCCGCTAGACGTAATCTACACATTGTTTCTTCATCCTTCATCGTCCATATCAAAAAACTTATACTGGAGCCCTTTACACTGAACAACGTGTCCATTTTTATCACACGTCATCAAAATAATGTGCTCCTATCTCTTCGAGATTTTCTCGAAGAGATAAATCATTTTCCTAAGACACCAATCATCTCTACTTCTATTGGACCTTATCTAAGAGAATTTGTTCCTGGTGAACCAGAAGCACCAGAAGTTGACATACTGGGTTCTAATAGTCCTCAATATGACATAAAAGAAATAGTTTCAAACATTGCAGGACCTTCTTAGCCTTAAAACTCTATCTTCCAAGATGCTCAAGATCCTAATGAGGATAATTACAGCCCTAATGAAGATGAGTTAAATCACTTCCTGTATGAACTTCACATATATGAGCTTAGTCCCAATAAATGACGAAAGACTTCTCCAAGTCATTTTGACAGCTCAAGTGATCCAGACTCTCTATCCGATTTACAATCATGACATGCAATCCGTGACACCTAGTGCTTCAAATGCCTTGATTATAGGATGCTTTTTTTTAGAAGTTTGTTTTTTTCTTTTAAGTTTTTAGTAAAGAGGAATCTTTGTGGCCTACAAACTACTATGCAAGATTCCTACTTATCACTTTACTGTTTACTTTTAGAAAAGTAGATTCCTTTTTAAAGTAGCTTTGACAAAGTGTAATGATTGTACTTTGCTTTTCTAAAGTTGTAATGAGTGTGTCTGTAGGTAGCTTTACCTTTATGCCCTGTGCTTCACCTATGAAAACAAGGCTCTTCTTTATTTGTAGGAAAACTTAGTTAAGTTTAAACATATGAATATGAGTTTGAGTGTTTCTCTCTGAGTTCTCCCTCTCTTGAAAGCTTAAGTCTTGAGTTAATATTACTATCAGTCTTGATATAGAGATAAGTATGTTCTACACTTGCCTCTTATGAGGATCTTGTGTATTAGAAAGTCTAAAATAGTCCATGATTGTGCCTCCAAACAATTCCGGTGTATGAGATTAGAGCTAACGGGAAAAGAGAGTAGATAATGTGTGTGTAAGGTTTCTAAGAGGAAAGCCTTGAGATTTTAAGCCCATGAGGAGAGAAGGATGTTGTGTCTCGGCCATTATACCTAAAACTTATAAGACTTAGTAGCCTACAATCCACTTTGGAGTAACGTGTGATCTCTTGTCAGGTGTTGTTTGAAGAATGGTGTTGTCATATGTCTAGGACATACTGGTACGTCTGGGACGTATCCTTTCCCTGTGTGCCCATTAGGGTCCCAGTGTGATATCAGAGCCATCGGTCACATCTTGCCTGGTGTATCAGAGCCATCGGTCACATCTTGCCTAGTGTGGTATCAAAGTCATCATCAGATCTTGGCCGGTGGTGAGACATCATCTTGTATGGGGGTGTTCACAACCATCTTGGTATCTTGATAGGCGGTAACATTGTATCTCAATTACAGACTTAGTGAGTAGGACCATAAGATATGGAAACACTTTCTCACGACCCTGTTCATTTATCTTCAAGTTTTTCTATGTCTAGTTTACCTTCTAGTGTTAAGCATGTATTCTCTAATAAAATAGAAAACCTAGTAAAAATTACCTATGTACTTGTAGAAAATCATGTTTGTGAGTCTTCTTAACCTTTGTTGCCTGCAGTATATATTCTCGCGATTGTTCTTAGACAAGAAGTATACATACTGTCTTGTCTACCGTATCATCCAAAAGTCAAGGAAGTCATTCAGAGTTCAAAATTGGAATAGTGTGGTCTCAGATCTACAACAACAAAATAATACGTGAACCAAAGGAGCTAATCTCTTTGGAGAGATAGCATAATCATACACATCTTTATGTAGTGGCTATACGCCTAGTTCTGACACTTCATGGAAGAAAGGGAATACCTGTTATAGCCAGGATATCTCTTCTAGACACTGCCTACACAACGTACCAAAATGTCTTGATTGGTACCCTATTAACTACTCTTAATAATTGAAGGGTCATACTGATGATAACATCTGATTTCAACATCAGGTTGGATGATCCCACTTTGTCTTAAACGACTGTAAGTTTGGATCCAGATAACTAGAGTAGATTAAGATCTAATAGCCATCATGGCTACTTTACATCACTAGATGATTTATCGTCTACAGAATCATGCTTTGGACCTTAATTTTCTAAATTCTTCTTTGAATGCTCTTTACATGGTTGCTAATCGTTCTAATGATCAGACTACTATCCTTCAGATCCTGAAGCAACTACCAGCAGTAAAGCTTGAAAAGTTGATGCCTACTGAATAGATCACTAAATACTTAAAAGTGTTCCATGTGCCTCATCGACACTCTTTTCATACAACGACTCCTCCAATTCTAAAGACAATAAACGATGGAATTGTTATGTCCACCTATGTAAGGCCTAATGAAGATCCAACTGGAGCTTATACTTCTGGGGCATAAACAGAAGGTAAATTTGGTCCTCCAATCTATTATTTCAAATGTTACAGAGATCCAGTTTATGTTATCCATCATCGTGGACATTTTGTATGGGATGTTTACCCAATTATACCCTACTGTGAAGTTTGTCTCAACCCTGAGTTAGATAGTGACGATGATTATGATCGTTATTGAAGTTGAAATAGTAAGAAAAAGACTAAAACTTGTTGTATTCCTTTGACACAATATCATCCATACAAGGATGACGAAGATCTAGATGCTGGAATCACCAGATCTCAAGAATTTAACAAATCTATTAGTCTAACTATTGAAAGATCTAGACTAAGATCTCTTTGTGAGATGTTGAAATCTTCTAGCTGTTACACAAAGCCAACAGTTCTTGTTATGACTCCTACTCCTATTCTGTGTATGATGGTAGCACCCTATAAAGAAGACTTTCCTCCATTACACTGGGGTACTAATACATCTGAGCTTCAGGAATAAATTCACAAGGTACCCTTGTCTCAAATCCATCAAATGAAGTTCTAAACTGACAAACACAAAATGTAGTAGCACAAAACAGAGTTCTTCGAAGATTAGATTCTAAGCTTGAGGGAATCAGTGAACAGACATATGCTACTCATCAAAAGGTTGACGTAGTCTCTAAGCAAATCCAACAAATGTATCAATCTTACAAAGCTCATATTGATATTGAACTTCGACATTACATTGACATACATTATATAGGTCCTAACTTTGACAACAAATGTAGAGAAATCGAGAAGATACAAGGAATTATGTGACAAATGGAATCTGATATTTGATTTGCATAGTCTAAAGTTATATATAGCTCGTCCTCTTTAGTATTTCCATATACACAATCAGTATATACTTCTCCTATGTATCAGAAGTATCCTGAGGAAACTGACTATTCAAAGGTATTCAAGTTTAACTATGCTTTGATTAGAAAGTACATACATCCTCAAATAGCTCAGGCAGAACAAGCAACTCAAGCAAAACAAAAAAGCCAAAATCTAAGCCTAAGCCAGAAACGGTTCCTGAGCCATCACCTTTATACACAAAACTTGACCAGTTAACCAGTGAAGTAAACCGTTACAGATCCATCTCCTCCAATTTCTCCACCAAAGTCTCATCCTTTTACCTCTACTAGGAAGGACAAAGTGCCCATGATAAAGTTCATCACAACTCTTGAGACTATGAGTGCAGTAGAACAATCTTCTCAGTCTAATCAATTAGACAAATTATCGTACGCTTACTCTGGAGCCTCTAAAACCTTTGAATAAACTGCAATAATTTTTGAGACATTATCTGACAGATATCTGAACCATCATGTGATTCCTCAGCCCAGCTAACTGATCTATCAGACTTAGCATAAGTTCTGATGACTATGCCTGAACTAACTGAAGTTGATATTGAACCAGAAATTAGTGAAGTGGAATCCACAGGTACTGAACCTTTCAGACATGCACCATAAGCTAGGCCAGCTGCACAGGCTAATACACAGACCAAGCCTTCTTCAGGTCCTTGGTTTACTTTTAATGATCTTCCACTAAATAAAAGGAGAGATCGACTGCATGAATTCGGTGTATGGATAGATCTACAAATGAACATACTTAATAATCTGTTACTGGATATTTTGTCTGAATTCACTTCTCGTTTCACTAGTACTTTGCGAGAATGGTGGCAAAGCATAAGTGAATATCAACGTATGCAGTATGTCCAAGTCACTACAACAGGAGCTATTCTAGGAATTATTCATAAGGAATTTATTGGTGACTTTTAACAGATTGATAAACAAATCCATCAGGAGTATTTCATAATGAAATGTTGTTCAATTGACATGCGTGATATCCAGAAGCATTACAAACATATGACAGACACGTACTATCTGTTGAATGGATGGAATGATGCTAATCTTTGACATACTTTTATCTCATCCCTTTCAGATCAACTACAACCGGAGTTACAAAGAACCATAACTTTTTTGCAAAGAGATATGGCTAATATATCTCTTGTAGAAATTTACAAGCTTGCTCTCGCTTCTTTTGATAAGTTGTGTGACCAACACACCTTATTCAAGAATATTGTTAAAGGTGGTCCTATTCTCAAACAAGCTTGCAAGAAGCTTTATCTTCAAATTAGGTGCAAAGATAAGAAGAAATTTGATTGTAATAATAAGAAGAAAGAATACTATAGATAAGCTTATCATCACAAAAAGTTCCGCAGATAGATGGAAGATTACAAGCCTTTAAGGAAAACATATGTGAGAAAAGATGGAAGAAAACAACATTATGTTCGATTCTTCAAGAAAAGATCCCATCCTTCTCAAAAACCTAAAAGATGTTTTCTTTGTGGACAACCAGGTCACTTTGCATGCACATGTCCTCACAAAAGCAAAAAAGATGTCAAGATATTGAAGAAAATTCAATCCATTTTGCCTATTCATCCTTCTAATAACTTTGAAGATCTTATTAAGGAACTGTCTGCTAAAGATGAAGATACAAAGTTTGTTGTCTCTGTTACAACCTTTGAAGAAGAATCATCAGATGATTTTCTATACATGCTACAGCAGCAGACCTGTATAAAATTAGATCGTACATCAATTCAACGACCATATGTCCAAATCCAACTCTTTTTACAAGATAAATATGATAGACCCATTAAAGATATTGGGTTTATGGATACTAGATCTAGCTGTATGATCATGAAGCCCAACATATTAACCTCTGAGTCATAGTCTTCTTATGATGAATATTTTATAACTGCAGATGGTAATTCATTCAAGATTGGGCTCAATACAAAGAGAAAGATTGGAATTCCCTTTTTTGGTTAATGGAGTTTCCCAGGTTTGCAAAATACAAAAATAGTTTCCTCCTTTATTTCCTAATACTCCATCTAATGTTATAGACCTTTTCCCTCTCCTTTAACAGAGTTTGTTTTATTGCCCTTGTCTTGTCCTTCTTCAGTTTGATATTTTACCAACTCCAATTCATTTTGTTTTTCTTACTTCTTATAAGTTAATGTATCATATTTATTATACTCTTTATGATATTACCTTATGGCATCTCTGGTCTTTGTCTGCATTGTATGCTTATTCAATTTCCTTATCACCTCTTCATGTCTATAGTCATCTCTCTGATCCTACCACTATTATGGACATTTCTAGAATGATTCCAAACACTCTCAAAATGGCATATAGATATATCTTAAATTTTGACACGTCATCATCTATAGGACACTGCATTGACTGATCACGTAGCTTATGTTATCTAAATCATACATCATCCCTACTGTTTGAGTACCACTGGACATTTATGCACATTGAACCACATTCAACATTGACGAACAACTCTTGATCTCTCTATAGAATCTACCCAACTAATAGAAGAATTACATTCTTTCTTAGATCAACTCAATCAATTCTCAAGCTCATCTCCTTCGAATATTTTCACATCTCTTGGTATATACTTTGGAGAGACTTCTATGCTTGCACCAATTATTCCACCATTGGTTGACCAATGGAAATCTGTAGATCCCTCCAATGTTATCAATATTCGAGCTGGTAAAGTTCCCTGTCTGACATATCCCCACTCTATAGTCTCAAGCAGACCATCTAGTCCAATTCATAAGCCCATGTAAAAGCCCATTACTAGCCTAGGAATTGCTTAATAGACTGCAAGTTTGTCTATTGAGCAAGTCCTGGGCTAGTTTAGAAGTTGTCTTTTTCCTTTTAAGTGTTTTGATAAAGAAGAATATTTGTGGCCCACAAACTACTATGTAAGATTCCTTCTTATCACTTTTCTATTTATTTTTAGAAAAGTAGATTCCTTTTTAAAGTAGCTCTGATAAAGTGTAATGATTGTACTTTACTTTTCTAAAGTTATAATGAGTGTGTTCGTAGGTAGCTTTACCTTTATGCCCCTTACTTCAACTATAAAAGCAAGGCTTTTCTTCATTTATAAGCAGACCTAATTAAGCTAGAAATATATGAATATGAGTTTAAGTGTTTCTCTTTGAGTCCTCCCTCTCCTGAAAGCTTAAGTCTTGAGTGAATGTTACTATCAGTCTTGATATAGAGACAAGTATGCTCTACTCTCGTCTCTTATGAGGATCTTATATATTAGAAAGTCTAAGACAGTCCATGACTGTGCCTTCAAACAATTCCGCTGTGTGAGATTAGAACTAACGGTGAAAGAGAGTAGATACTGTATGTGTAAGGTTCCTAAGAGGAAACCTTTGAGAGTTTAAGCTCATGAGGAGAGAAGGGCATTATGTCTCGGCCATCATACTTGAAAATTACAAGAGTCAGTAGTCTACAATCCATTTTAGAGTAGCATATAATCTCCTGTCAGGTGTTGTTTGAAGAATGATGTTATCATATGTCTAGGACATTCTGGTATGTTTGGGACGTATCCATTCCTTGTGTGCCCTTCAGGGTCCTAATGTGGTATCAGAGTCATCATCGGATCTTACTTGGCTATGAGACATCATCGTGTGTGGTGGTGTTCACAACCATCTTCATATCTTAACAGGCAGTAACATTGTATCTCAGTTACAGACTTAGTGAGTAGGGAGAGAACCATAAGATAAGGAAACATTGTCTCATGACCCTGTTCATTTATCTTCAAGTTTGTCTATGTCTAGTTTACCTTCTAGTGTTAAGCGTGTGTTGTCTAATAAAATAGAAAACCTAGTAGAAATTACCAATTTACCTATAGAAAATCGTGTTTGTAAGTCCTCTTTACCTTTATTGAGTCCATACAGTATATATTCTTGTGATCATTCTTAGATAAGGAGTATATGTACTATCTTGTCTACTTCATCCTAAAGTCAAGGAAATCATCCAGAGTTCTAGATTGGAATAGTGTGGTCTCAAATCTACAATAGCAGAACAGTACGTAAAGCTTGAAATACCAAAGGAGCTTATCTCTCATTAGAGAAAGCAGAATCATACACATCTTCATATAGGGTTATATGCCTTGTTCTCACACCTTATGGAAGAAAAGGAATACCTACTATAGCCAGGATATCTCTTCTAGACATTGCATACACAACATACCAAAATGCCTTAATTGGTACCCTACTGACTACTCTCAACAATGGAATTGTCATACTAATGATAGCGCCTAATTTCACCATCAGATTGGATGATCCTACTCTGTCTGAATGACTACAAGTTCAGATCTAGATCATTAGAGAGGATCAAGATCTTACAGCCATCATGGCTACTCTACATCACCAGATGATCTATCGTCTGCATAATCATACTTTGGACCTCAATTTTCCAAATTCTACTTCGGATACTTTTTATATGGTTACTGATCGTTCTAATGATCAAACTACTATCCTTTAGATCCCGAAGCAACTACCAGTGATAGTTGTGTTTTGCATGATGTTTCAGGGTGTAATTTGTTAAGTATTTAGTGTTAAATTTAGAGTTAAGTGTGTGTTTATATGTTAATTATGTTAGTTGTGTGTTTAAGAGGTTTTTATGAGTTAGTTTGAATCTTTGAGCTTAAATGTTACATTTTTTAGGTACCTTGATGTGTGTGTTACTGTTACAGGGTAAACGGGGAAAAACGACAAAGATTTGAAGAGTTTTAGGCTAAAAGACATAGGTCACGATCGTACACAGTGGCCACGATCGGCACAGAAAAGGAAGAGCCAGAAGCAGCCAGGCCACGATTGTGCACCAGGGGCCACGATCATGATAGAGAGCATCAAGTTAGGTCACGATCGTGCCCTGCGTTGGGCTGACACGAAAATTCAAAAATTGAGTAATTTTTTGGACCGTTTTGACCCCGAGTTTGACCTAAGGCTGCTACAGAATAAATAGCACATTACAAGACAGTCACTAGCAGAAAGT
Source organism: Erythroxylum flavicans (assembly GCA_027576715.1). Classification (NCBI taxonomy): domain Eukaryota; kingdom Viridiplantae; phylum Streptophyta; class Magnoliopsida; order Malpighiales; family Erythroxylaceae; genus Erythroxylum; species Erythroxylum flavicans. The sequence goes on from JANZXP010096347.1 coordinate 18,218, forward strand.
AGAGGGTGAAAAAGTGTCGAGCAAAACAGTGAGTTTCTGCAAAAATCTAAGAGAAACCTAGAGAGAAATTGAGCGATTAAGGAAGGAGATGAAGGAAGAGAGGCACAGAGATACGTTTGAAGCAAAGTACTTCCCAGAACAGGCAGTTTCTTACAGTCACGACCTCTAAGATCCGTTCCGATAGTATTTTCTATTTTTTATTTCGATTTCATTGATGTATGAGATTGAATATTGATTGGAATTACTATTATTGAGTGTTGATCTGTTGTCTAAACTCACCTTTGGGTTTTTAATTCTTAATATTAATAAAATCTATTTGATGGTGTTTTATTCGATTTAATTGGGATTCAATTTCGATTCTTCATAACTTGGTAATAAACTGAGAGGGTGAGCAGGTAAAAATCATCAATTTGGACTAATGAGAGTTAGGTAAATTGATAGGTAGAGAGTTGAATTAAACCGTTAGAGTCGTGTAATGAGAGATCGAGCATAGATTCTCTGTAGGTTAATAGACAAATTCAGAACTAATTTAGGTTTTAGACCAATTGTAGATTGAGAGATCGCAATTCCCATAATTTGAATTAGGGTCAATAATTATAACTCAAAAGAGAGTAATTCACCCTAGGACCGTATAGGCCTGTTAAATCAGAAATTGCATAACTAGTAGATTTTCTTTAATTTCGAATTGAATCCCCCTTTCTCTCACTTGGTTATTTCTAGGTTGGGTTTTGGATTATTTGTGTGATTTACTATTTTCTTCAATCTTGTAGCACTTTAATTTCTCAAATTTGATTATTGATTGATTTAATTTCTACATTAGTTGTTTAATTAGGTTTATTGCAAACTTAGTTGTCTTTAGATTTTAGGACTAGTTCCCTTCCTCGTGGGATCGACACCTTAGACACTATGCAAACGACCCATGTGCTTGCAGTAATTACCAAGGTTATAATTAGTAAAACTTAGAGCGTGTAACCTTGAGCAAACAAGTTTTTGGCGATGTTGCCGGGGAAGGCAACTTAGTTCTATAGTTTAAGGCGTTAGAATAGTTAATTTTTTCTTTTCTTCGTTTTCATTTTTCGTTAGTTTACTTAGGAATCGTGCTCTTACATGAACACAAGAGTTATGAGGGGTTCGAGTCATTCAGCAGAGACTTTAGATTTAGATATAACTCGTTTAGAACGAACCCTTAGGAAAGCTCAGCGGGAAGAAGAAGAACAGATCGTGAAAGCACAATTGGTCGAGGAATTCTAAAGAAACATAGGTCAAGAAGTCAACCCTAGTAGGCAAAAATAGAGGACCCTCATGGATTTTATGAGGCCAGGGTTTAATCCTGCAAACCAAGGAGTGGCTAGACCGTCAGTTCAAGCAGTCTCATTTGAAATTAAGTTGGCCCTCTTGAATATGCTTCAGCAGAACATCCAATTTTATGGACTGGCAAACGAAGACCCAAATGCTCACATCTTGAGTTTTCTCAAGATCTGTGAGACTTTTCGGTATCACCAGATATCGGAAGATGCAGTGAGGATTAGACTGTTTCCTTTCACGCTTAGGGATAGAGCGAAGGCTTAGTATCATTCACTGAGCCCCACTAAATTACAACGTGGGAATAGTTAGTGCGTGCCTTTTTAGATAAATACTTCCCCTTAATAAAGATCACCAAAATTATTAAGGAAATTACAAATTTCCAACAAGGTGATGGGGAGTCTATTTATGAAGCATGGGAGCATTGCAAGGATCTACAGAGGAGACGCCCACACCATAACTTACCGATGAAATTCCTGCTGCAGACATTCTACAACGGAGTGAACCCACATACCAGAGGCACCATTGATGCGGCATTAGGAGGATCATTAATGAGAAAGACAGTCGATGAAGCAGAAGAGTTAATAGAGAAGATGGCCAGTAATAGCTGCTTATAGGCAAGTGAACACAGTAGACAATCTACTAACTTTAGGGAGTAGAAAGGAGTTGTCGTTGTCAATCAGATGATGGAAATGCATGCTAAGATCAACAATTTGACTGACAACTCAGTAATATGAAGGCTTCATCCTCAGTTACGATAAAGGCTGCACAATTGAAGTGTGAGCTATGCGGCCAATTGGATCATGATACGATAGACTGTTATCTGATGAGAGACGACAAGTTAATTATATATGGGTCCAATTAGAATGTGGAGGGGTAATAATCCCTACTCCAACACATATAACCCTAGGTGGAAGAATCGCCCTAACTCCTTCTGGTCAAACAGCAATAATGGAGGGCAGTTCAGGCCTCAAGGGCAGTCGAGCTTTTAGCAGGATAAGACAAGCTCGATGGATTCGAAGTTGGATAGGATTTTGGATAAGATAGGAGGTATGGAGGAAGCATATAGGAGGCTTGAGAGTAAATTCTAGTAAGTTACAAAAAATCATACTTCGTCTATACATAATTTAGAAGTCCAAGTGGGGCAGGTAGCGGAAGCAATGTCGACTCAGAATGTTGGAACTCTTCTAAGTAACACCGAGTCAAATCCGAAGGAGCGTATCATGGTCATAACTCAAACTCAGGATGGAGAAACTTCACAAGTGCAGGAAATGGTAGAAAATAGAGAAAAAGGTCAAGAAGTTGAAAAAGACTTTTTGTTTAAGCCCGCGATGGAATCAATTCAAGTAACTAGACGGTATTTCTGTTCCCCATTGCGCAGCAGCGAGAGTTATATGCAAAGAGGGAAGCAAAGGAACTTTGGGAAATCGAACATAACAAGATCGAGGAAGTGACGAACCATATACGGTCAAAGCTCAAACTACAAAAGTTCGTCAAGAAGAAGGTTGAGGAATGACCATTAGAGGATATGTAACATCCCATGATTAGGGTTAACTATAGGATGCTTTACAAATAAGAATTTATTGAGACTTTAGAAATGCATTTCAAGCATTATATGGCATACACATGCACATGAATAATGTTGTCACCCATGAAATAATTTTACATGCATTCATTGACTTTTTTTAGGTATAAGTGAATTTTTAATGTGATTAAAGTGTGAATTTTGGATAATTAATTTGGTGTGTATTAAAATAATGATAAT
>JANZXP010096353.1:0-21283 GCA_027576715.1 Erythroxylum flavicans
TAGGATATGTATCGGAATGACCTACGGGCGTCCCGATGCGTACCCTAGTGTAATGGGGTGTTACAATTGGTATTCGAAAAAAAATCTGAAAAAAATTTGGAAAAAAAGGAAAAATTCTGAAAAAATTCTGAAAAATCCTAAAAAAAGGTCTGAAAAATCTAAAAAAATCCAATAAAAAAGAGTAAAAAAATATCTGAAAAAAAGCTATTGATCGAATTTTTCAATTACATTGCTTGATCGTTTGAATTGAATTCTTTCCTTGTTAATTGTCTTGTGCAAATTGCTTACTTGTTAGGAGCTATAATCGAGCACCTAGTGGCATAATCGTTGGATTCATATTGCAATTTGTTTGGACATACACTCTACTTCTTTGGGATTGTTGATTAGTAGAAACTTGGTTCCGACATGTGACTTGAATTTAGGAGAAAATTGAGTGGTAAGAGACAAGAGTGTGTGAGTGTAATTGAGGGCAAAAAGCCGTGACTTGTAAAAAACACAAGGGGAGTGACTTTGACTTGAGTGAAACACGTGAGGGAGTGTTGTGAGGCTATTTATTACTAACATTTGTTTTGCAGGAAGAAATTAGTTTACACAATGTCTCAGGAAGGAGGAGAACATGATGAGAGCCGAATTGAAGATGTGAATGCTTTCACCTTGAGAGCCACTCAACAGCAGTTCGAGAGACTCAATATGGCCTTTACCAAAATGAGGGAGACAATAGAGAGGCAAGGTTAGCAGATTGCGGAGCTCAAGCGTGGAGGACGTGGGGAAGCTCTAGCTAGGCATGTCGCGTTTTGACAGCAAGCAACTCCTTTTCGTCGACTACCACCACCACGGTATGAGTTTGAGGAAAAAGAATTCGATGAGGAGGAGGAGGAGTATGGGGAGCCCATACTTACGAGGGCTAGGAGAGGAGAATCGCTCAACAGGCGAGATGGAGACCTCAAATCCATCAAGATGCAAATTCCATTCTTCAAGGGTAGGAATGATGCTAAGGCTCACTTGGAGTAGGAGTGAAAACTGGATTTGATTTTTGAGTGCCACAACTTCTCGAAGAAGAAAAAGGTAAAGCTTGCTGCTGTTGAGTTCATTGAATATACATTAATATGGTGAGATCAATTGGTGATGTCTCGAAGGAGGAATGGAGAGTACCCCATCACTACTTGGGCAGCAATGAAGGTGTGCATGAGGAAGCAGTTTGTTCCTTCATATTATTACCGGGAGATGCATTAAAAGCTCCAAGGACTCACACAAGTGTCTAAGTTAGTGGAGGACTACTACAAGGAGATGGAGATAGCCATGATCCGAGCTAATATTGAGGAGGACTCAGAGGCTACTATGGCACATTTCTTGAGTGGGTTAAACCAGGAGATATCCAATGTGGTGGAGTTGCAACACTATGTAGAGATTGAAGACATGGTGAACATGGCCATGAAAGTGGAGAGGCAACTCAAGGCTAGAGTGACAGCAAGGGGTGGAACGAATTCTAGCTTTAATTGGAACTTAAAATGGGCCAAAGGAGAGGAGAGACTAAAGGAAAAGGGTGTCGGCTTTAAGGAGACTCCAAAGAGGCCGAATGTAGGGGCTAAAACAAAAGGTACACCTAACACTTAAGCATCTTCTAGTAAACATTCTAGTGTTAAATGCTTTAAATGTTTGGGTTTAGGTCATATTGCATCCCAATGCCCTAATAAGAAAGCATATATATAAGGGATAATGGGATCGTTCAGTCTGAGGATGATAGTAAATGTGATCCCTTGCCATGTGATGAAAATGATAGTGATGACGATTGCGTGGAGAAGGCTGCCATAGGAGAAGCATTTGTTGTTAGGAGGGATTTAAACGCTCGGGGTAAAGGAGGAGGCTTTAGATCAGAGAGAAAATTTATTTCATTCGAGGTGTTTAGTGGGAAGAAAAGTTTGTAATCTGATAATAGATGAGGGTAGTTGTGCAAATGTAGCTAGTATGACTATGATAACTAAATTGGGGTTAACATGTAGGAAGCATCCTGAGCCATACAAGTTACAATGGTTTAATGACAGTGGTGAGGTGAAAGTGACAGAGCAAGTTTTAGTGTCATTTTCAGTGGGTAGATATAAGGATGAGGTACTTTGTGATGTGGTACCTATGCAGGCAGGTCATTTGTTGTTAGGGAGACTATGACAATTTGATAGGCGTGTAGAGTATGATAGGTACACTAATAGGTACTCCTTTAAATTCAAGGGTAGAAATTTCATCTTGGCGCCATTGTCACCTTATGAGATCTACTTGGACCAGGTCAAAGCAATGAAAAGTGAGAAGGGTTCGGGTAGTGAGGTTCAAAAAAAAGAAGAGGGAAAAGAGGACCAAAAGGAAAATGAGATTGGCCCAATAGGGAGTGACTGCACGAGTAAGAAAAAGAAAGTGGGATCTGCAGGAGAGAAAAGTGCAGAGAGAGAAAAAAAGAGAGAGAAAAATTAAGAAGTTGAGTTTGTTTGCAAAGGAAAAAATTTGAGGAGAGCATGTGGAGAGAAAAGAGCACTTGTCGTAATTAAATATAGGGAGTATTTTATGACAGAAATTAACCCTAATCAAGATTTGCCAAGTGTTTTTAAGTCTCTTTTGCAAGAATATGGAGATATCTTCCCTGAGGAGATACCTAAAGGGCTACCTCCCTTACGGGGTATTGAGCATCAAATTGACTTCGTGTCCGGAGCTCAAGTACCAAACCGACCAGCCTATAGGGGCAATCCTGAGGAGACAAAGGAGCTTCAAAGGCAAGTGGATGAGCTATTGGAGAAGGGTCATGTGAGGGAAAGCTTGAGTCCGTGTACTGTTCCTGTCTTGTTGGTGTCAAAGACGGATGGGAAGAGGAAAGCCGAAATAGTAAAGGAGATTTATAAGAAGGCACGACAACACATTGAGGAAAGAAACAAGATTTATGCCCGTCAAGTCAATAAAGGACGGAAGTTGGTGACTTTCGAACCTGGAGATTGGGTTTGGGTGCACCTTAGGAAGGAGCATTTTCCTACTCATAAGAAATCCAAGCTGGCCCTGCGGGGTGATGATCCTTTCCAAGTCGTGGAGAAAATCAGTGACAACGTTTACAAGATAGACTTGCCAGGTAAGTATGATGTGTCTGTTACCTTCAATGTTGCTGACTTATCTCCTTTTGATATGGATTCAGATTCAAGGACGAATCTTCTTACGGAGGGAGGGGCTGATGTGAGCAGGAGCACGGATTGTCATGGAGTTAGCATGAATGACAGAGGCAAGGGAGGAGAGCTAGCTATGCCAGTTGGGCCTATAACCGGAGCTAGGGCCAAGAGACTTAAAGAGGCTCTCCATGCATATGTGGGCTATCTTTTGGAGAGGATGGAACAGTCCAAGCCTATGGGAGGAGAGCATCATAGATCCCAGCTCAAATTGATCCATCTAACTCAAATCCTTAGACCGGATACCATTGGGACGTGAAGATTTGAAGACTTGGACTATTAAGCCCATACATTAGACCTTTTAATTATTTTAAGTTAAGACATCTTTTTTTTATATTTTGGGCTAACCCATATTAAAGCCCGAGTACTTATTATTAAACCTAAGTATAAATAGGTTCATTAGGGTTATTATAGGATGAACTATTATCTTGTGATTGAATCGTCAGCCATAGTGAGGTTTATTGCTCTTGTTCTTGTTTCAACATGAATCAATAATTCACTAATCAATTTTTTTCCAAATTGTGGCGTGTATGTTTGATTCAACCTTCTTGGATTTAATTCCGATCATCTAGGTTGCTCGAATCACGTGTTCGTGAGATCTAGTAGGGATTGAACCTTGCGTATCCTCCTATTTTGTTGAATTTCGAATTTTGTTCTTCCTTGTCCTTCCTTACTGAAACTTCCAAACATCCACAAACCCATCAATCTGACGCCATCATCATTAACTTCTGAAGATTTTTGGACAACTTTTCATTGAATCACCTTCGTGCGCGCGTCATAAATCTATATGTATGCAGAGAAATCATCAATAAAGATCACATAATATCGTAAACCTTCCATATTGTCATAAGGAGTAGGTCTCAAATGTCAGAATGAATCATATCAAAAGTGTAACACCCACATACCCCATAGGAGGATATGCAGATGCTACACAAAATAGAACATAAGTAATCCAATACATACTAAAGCATTTCTAGAAACTCAAGGAGCATACATTTCATTCATCATTGGTTGGGTCATATTCAGAATATAAAATACACATGATACTTATTACATACAAGCGTTAAATCCAAATCCAAACTGTATTAAGGTTTTTACAAACTAGTAAACAAAACATAAAATACAGCATATCTCATTACATTGAAGACAACTTAAAACAAACTGAATATTTCCAAAACAAAACACAATCTTATTGGCCACTGCGGTTGTCTTTTTCCTAATCTAAAGTCTTCTTATTAAAACCTATACAGGATAAAACCATCGTGCTAAGCATATAACTTAGTGGGAAATAACTAAACAATATATAAATTGGCGACTGTCTCTATCAGACGTCTAACATATTCATGCACTGGATCTTAACAAATCTCAGAAAAACTTTAATTGTTCAAATTACTGAGCATTATAATAATGCATTAGAACAGAATAGCACATATCGTAACAGAATATACTTACATCAAACTTATAATATCCGAACAGAATATTAGAATCACAAAACATAACTTTAAAGTTTCTGAACCAATCTTGCTTATATTAGAACAACATTTAGCTGTATCTAAATTGAATTTACCTTATATCAAAATTGAACATTTATCAGAACATAAAACTAGTTAGCCTGCCAATCCTTTTTACAGAAGTGGGTAACGGACCAGAAGAGGAGATACCTATTGGTATCATAGAATAAGAGAGACTTATGTCTCGACACCGAAGTGTCCTTATCAGGAGATGTTGAAATGTCAATGTCAAGAAAAACTTATGTCTCAGACACAAAAGTGTCATTATCAGGAGACACTGAAGTGTCGACACCTTAAATGTGTCTAGAAGCAACTACAGACTCTTTTAGACATGCCTATTTACCCACGATTAGGAGTTGACAATTTTAAAACAATCCATTTCAGATTTCACAATCACAAGCAAAAGATATTATTTCTTTATTCCACTTTCTTCAAATTGAACATATACATATGCACATCCAACTAATCATACCTTATAAGCATAAACATTTTTGTAATAATATACCATTAAAGGCATTATGTATTTCCCATTCCATATCATGAGACAAAGTTCCAATTTCTAAACAATCATATTCAATTTGCTTCACATAAACCTTTTGAAACACATTAGTATTAATAAGAACACATTCATCTTTAAACGCATCATTCTTTTCAACATTAGACACATTATCAATTAACCTCACATTCTTTAAGTAACTATCTCCATTAATAAACCATAACTTAATTACCTTTTACTCCATTAATATAACATCAACTGGGTTCCTTTTTCACCTTCCTAATCCTTTTCCATATTTTCTCAAGACAGGTTTCGGGTCAGTTTTATATGACCCTTTTGACATAGAAAATGAGGTTTCTGGGTAATAAGTTATTCTAAACCAATGTTCCTATATGTCTTAAGTATCTAAATAAATAAAATTAATGCATTTTGGTTTAGTATTTATAGATTTATACTCAAAATACTACAGACTATTCTCAAACAGGGACAACAACCAGTATTCAACTTCAAGCCAAATTGCAAAACCCTTAGAGAAAGAATTGTAATTGGATTCCTTCATAAAAATTGTAGAAATATGTATTTAGTTTAATCTACAATTAAAATCATCTCATTTGGATATTTACAGGTGAAGTTATGGGTAAAATACCGATGTATGTTTAGTGGAACCACTACAATTGTCATACACCTTCAACACCCCTTCACCATAGTTCATCACTTCCACTTCAATTCCACCTTATTCATGCATGAATTCCATATCAATTTCATCTCCATAATCAATTGTAAAATCATTCATTAACTCACTTTCAAATTAATCTCTTCCACACATCAAAACCAAACCAGAAATTATCACACAAATATCATTTTTCCAGCATTTGTTTCTCATCATCTTAACACATATTCCATGCTAATTCAATTATCATACAACTTATATTAATTCAAGCTATCAAGTTTGGAATTCCATTACCTCTTTAACTTCAAATTCAACTCCAAAGAACCAGCTATTCCAGCCCTTCCAAGCAACCAACATAAGTCCAAAATCAAGTTGCAAATCATAGCACCAAGAAGACAACATAGAAGATAACATAATCTACTTTCTTGATGCAATATTTAGCTAAGAATTTGGAGTGATTATGCATGAATTTTCAGAAAAATTTTAGATTTGAAGGAGAGGGATTGCTTTGGTGGAGAAGTTTAAATGAAGGTTGTAGAAATTTCTAGCAAGTTTGATACCTAAGTTGCTAAGTGTCCTAGTCTTGGAAGAGCACATGTCACCAAAGCATTTGTCACATTTGTTCCCCCCCCCTAAAGCTGCCATAAGTCACACATATATTAGGTGATTTGTTACTTAATGAATGCTGCCATGTGTCATTAAATGATTAGTCCACATATCTCTCTAAGATTGGTCCACTTGTCACTCAACCAATGGTGCTAAATATCAATGTATTAGCTATGCCAAATGCCAATAACTCATAGGCTTCTATTAGGCCATTTGTTACTTAATGAATGTTGTCATGTGTCATTAAATGATTAATCAACATGTCAATCTAATATTGGTCCACTTGTCACTCAACCAATGGTGCCAAATTTTAATACATTAGCTATGCTAAATGTCGATAACTCATAGGCTTAGTCATTCTAATTTTCATGTACCAATATATCTTGCCACTTAACAATTTTCCCAGTCCAAATATATATTTTAATACCTCAATCCTCTATTGATGTTAATTAATTCCAACTCAAAGAGTTCCTGAGTGTTGGGACATGGTCCTGATTCTTCAAGATAATAAAGTCCACATACTAAGAGCTCACACTCGAAGTATGATCCAAAATTCAAGACATGTCCAATTCTCAATCATGTCACAATTTTTAACACCTATCATACATGTACCTTCATGAATATGAAACATTCTGACTAGGGTACAATTTTGGGCCTTACATTAAGAGTAGTTGAGTAAATATTCAAGCATTCATCAATTAGTCATCATTTATAACATTCAACTTAGCATCTAAATAAATGAAGTCTTTGATTCCAAAAAAGCATTTAAATTTTAATACAAGTCAAAATTTAGAGATTGTTTAAATTTGTAAATGATCCATATTAATAAAAACTCGTGTTATAGACCTAGTTGATAAATAGAAAGAAAATAAGAAAATTAAGCATATTTACCTAAACTTAGGCTCCTCCATTAGTTGTTGTAACTCCATCCATTCAAGTTGAATGTTTTGATAAGAGACTGTTATTGAGCTACCCTTGTTTTAGAAAGCATATGACTTTATCCTAGAAGGTCATATAGGTCATATAAGTTCCAGCTGAGAGTCCCACAACCTCATCACAATATTGACATGTCAGCCATGTTTTATGCTAGAAAGGATATTAGGTATTTAAGGAATAAGAGGGAGGGGTTAGACTATATATAAATACTTGGATAATGATTTTATTTACATAGGGTTTGAAATAATTTTTTCTATTTTATAAACAACTTGTAGATTTATGCTAGAGTCATTCCCTTTGATGGAAAAGGCCCCCTTTTATTCCTTTAACCTCCTTAGTTTTATGGTCCTTGCTATTGTTATTATTGACCTTATTGGCTTTGTTTCCTCTAAATGTGATTCATAAGTGGAGCGTAGCTAAGTTGACGCTAAAGAAATGGCTATTATGGTATAAAAGGTGGCCTAAATGGTAGATGACTTAGTTGATTGTGGTAACCCTAAACAAATGCCACTTGTGAAGTATACAAAACCAACAATGGAGACACTTAAGGATAATTTTATATGAATTAAGGAGGTAGAAGGTTGATTGAGTTTCTCTCATCTTTACGGTTCTTTCTCTAATTATTGGATTTTTAAAGATGGTATGAAGCAGATATTACTTCAACCTAATCTGCTTCCTCTTCCTTTTTACTTCTAGAAAGGATTCTTGGTGGTTTCTTAAATATTGTCTATTTTCCTTTTTTTCATCACATTTTTCAAGATTTTATATTGTTTGACCAACTTATTAAAGGGGTAATTTGAAAATTTACGTAACTTGTTATAGTGTAGCTTTTGTAATATCTTTAAACATAGGTACATAGTTTATTTTTTCTAGTAAAGGTGGTTGGGCTTTGGGTGCCTTTAAATGCCACCTTTTTATACACTCCTTTAAGCTTTTACTAGGCTTCTTATGCATTTGCTAAAGTTCCTCATGAGTTACCAAAGTTTCTTGGCTAAAATTGTACTATGTTAAGAATAAAATAACTAGTTCCCTTCAATGTCTCATAAATGATTGATTCAAAATTTGAAACCTTCGTAACAATAGTCTAATAATACTTTTTAGGGAACAATAAACCAATAATTCTTCATTGCCAATATGGGCAACCAACTTATTATAAAACATTCTTATATTAGTCCTTGGATATAAATTTCCATTGTACTTCTCAAATTCCTACATTTTGAACTTGTAAGACAATTGAATATTCAACATTAAGTAAAACTCCATAACTAGCCAAACATTAACACATGTAGCTCTTCTATTCATATATATCATCTTTTTATGTATCTTTTTTCATGCTAGTCAACTTCTCTTTTATAACTCCCTCATAGACTTTCTTTATTACCAAGTGTTATAGAAAGAATGTTTATACACTGATGTTAGCTCTATAGTCGATATATATTGGTACCAAGTGAATTAGTATTAAATGGATCATTTCTGATTCTCCCATTTCTAGCATATGATGCGTGAAAATTGATGGCATTGAGTATATAGAAATAAATGGATTAAAGTAGGCTTAAATAGAAGCGAACTGTTAGGAAAATGATAGAGAAAACTGATAGGTAGATGCAAAATGAATTGATAAGTTAGTGGAAATAAAGGCATTGATGCTAATAAGAATTAACAAGATTGTGAAAGAGGTGTCGAGAGCCTTATATATAGATAGAATGAAGGAGGAGGTACACCAAAGAGAACTTAGGCTACGAGCCTATTGGTTTGAGTCTGCCCCTTAGTAAGAGATTTTCTTTTACTTAATATTTATAGCCTGAACTCCTCTATAATATGGTCTAGTTTTTCATTTAACTCTTCCACCTTAAACTTCTCTAATTATGGTAGTTCCATTAGTCTAATCTTAGACCATGTGAGATAAGAAATTCACTTGTAAAATTTTTTTACCCTTTCTTCTTAGAGCTATGATTGGCAAAATCAATCCCTTCGCAAGAAAAAAATATTTATAAGTATATGGCTATACCAAATAGAATGAATTTTAAAATTAAGAAAACAAATTTCAAAGATACATAACAAAAATCTTCTGAGTTCATATCCATCATTATATAAAATCAATTTCTTCATTGTAGTAAAAAAAAAAAGAGATGACCAAATTATGATGTAGCTAATTTCTTCTTTTTTTCCCAACTTCGTTTATGCTTTTAGAGGCTACGACTCCTCTTTAATTTTATATAATGACATATTTATGATGTTTGTAACCAAAACTCAAAAAGAAGTTAGCTTATCCATATATGTAGGATGAAAGTGTGATCTCTCAAACATATGAATTTTTATTTAAAACACCAATGACTGAGAATATTAAAAATAGAAGAATAACATGAAAATGGAACTTTTAAATAAGAATAATACAAATCTAATAAAGTTGTGTGATTTCAAAGAAGTAGCGAAAAGAAAATCCTCCTAACTTATAAAAGTTATGCATGATGACAAAAGTGAAGCAATGTAGGGATTAAGAAAGACAAGTTGATTTGCTTTAATATACATTAAGGTTTGACATCTCCTAAAGATTGGCTTTACTTGTAAACTCTAAGCTGATTAGTACACTTAGTTTCAAGAGTAATGTTCTATCATTAGAGATCAATTGAACCTTAAAAAAAGGATGAGTCTAAAATGACTAATAAGAATTAAATTATTCTTCTTATCTTCTCTTGGTTTCAATCCTAAAAGGGAGGAAGGAATAAAAGCTGATTGACAAATCTAATTCAGTGGGCATCATTTTAGCCTCAATGTTATGGGGGTATCCAAAAGAAGTTTTTAGCAAAATAGGGAAACATAATTGAACAAAAATATACATATAATTATAAGCTCATGCATCCTAAAGGAAATCAAATAACTTTCTTAAAGCTTTACCTATATATATATATACACACACACACACATTTATATATAATAAACACTACCCTATAAACTCTACATGAAAAAAGGAGAAACATAAAGAGTTTCTAGGGTAGTTTTTATTATATATAAATGTGTGTGTGTGTGTGTGTGTCTATATATGTATATAGTCATAAATTGCTACAAATATGTACATGAACTCATGTTATTATAGATCTCACACCCTGTATATTGTGGAAATAAAATTTTAATTAAAAATAAACAACTCTCTAAAATAAAAAATCTAAAACCTAAATTTTTTTTAAATCTTCTAGTCCCCATTAAAGCTAGCATAAGTGTCACCGAGGTTTTTAAAAGAGCATTGAACAAAGATGGGGTTGGAATTACATGTATATCAATAAGTCATAACTCTATCTTCTTAAGGAAAGATAAAGAAAAACTAAAAGAAAGAAATTAAAAATGTCTTAACTAAAAATGAGTTCCGGATTGAATTGTAAAACTGGAAAAGTGTAAGGCACCCTAGTTTATCTGCCTAAAAAATTACTCAAGTCTAAAAAATATTTCTGTTATTTTAGAAATTTTTGAAAAGAAAATAAAAATGAGTGTAAAGTGATTAAAAGCAAGCTAAATAAAGAAAATAAAATATGTTAAATGCCTAGGAGCTTATAGTTTACTTAAAGCTTAAAATAAATTTGTTGAATTAATATTTAAATTTTGAAATGAGATTTAAAATATGTGAATGAAGACCTAAGAATTTATGGTTGACCTAGGGGTTAAAAAAATAAATTACTTGAGTATGCTATGATTGTTTCATAAGGCTATGCTATGATTGTTTCATAAGGCTTAGAGATAAAGAAAAAGTGTAAAAGAAGAAAATTTACTATTTGAGAATAAAATGAAATTGAGATTTTCATGATTTGATTAAAAAAAGGAATTTTAATAAAAAAGGCTCCAAACTAAAAGGGATTTAATTATATTTAAAAAGAAAGCTAGAATTTAATGATTTTGAAATAGAAAGTATCTTGAATGAAAATGGATGTTGACTGAAAATGAAAGTTTGGACCTTAAACATGAAATAATATTAAAGATAATATTAAAGAAAACTCATATAATTTAGATAGGTAAATCTAAACTAAGTAAGCTTAAATGTATTTGAAGAAAAAAAAATGAATTAAAGATAAAGCACTTAAACCAACTTAGCTTAAAAAGAAAGGACTGAAATTAAAATAAAATTAAACTTAAAATTAAAATTTAAGCTTTTAAAAGAAAAGGAGAGACTATACCTTTAATAAAAGAAATTAAAAGCCAAATAATTGTTATTGGTTTTAAAACTATAAAGATATTACCAAACTAACTTAATTAATAGGCCCAGAAGTCCAAACTCAAATAAAGTAAACAAAATAGAAAATTAATCTTAATAGGCTTATAAGCCCAACTAACTTTGAGTTCTAAATTATTATTTTTAACTAAAATTAGAATTTAAACGAGGAAATGCTCTTTTTCAAAATCATATCACTAAAGCTTTCACCTAGTTCGCTCTCCCCCACTCATAAAGAAGAAAAAGGTTAAATTCATAATAGTCCCTTATGGTTTGCGCCTCTTTTAATTTAAACCTTGAATTTTAAAAACTATCAATCGCCCTCTATAGCTTTATTATTGTAACACATAACCCCCTATTGTCCATCTCTGTTAGAAAACCTAATGGTCATTAAATAAAAAATGTCATTTCTTATTACATAGTACAACATGTGTCACATCCAACATCATGTGGATTGAAACACCCACATGAATTTATGATTTATATGACATCATTTTTTAACTAATGACGTTGCATAAAGCTTTTCATCTATGAGAAAATCATCTTCATTTGATGCTTGGGTTCAAACGAATTTGGTTTGACTAAAGAGAAGAGATGATGTTCAACTAAAGATTTATAGTTAGCAAATCACTTCCATTTTTGAGGTAATATTTGGGTTTTAGTTTGTTAATATTTTGGTTTCATCAGGGTTTTAGTTTACGTAATTATTGTGTTTAGATTCATTTATGGCAACTAATGATGTCGAATCATTAGGGATAATGTAACTTTGGTTAAATGATCCGAGCTTATGTGGTTTTTTTCTTGATTAATCTATTTTCCTAACTAGTAATGCGACTGTCCTATTAAATCTAGAGAGCTTGTTCTAGGTTGTTCGACGACTAGGTTTAGTTAAAAAGCTTGTTTTAACTAAATAAAACCGAAGAGAAAACTGAGGTTAATAAAGCTTATTATTAACCTACGATTAATAGTTTCTAGGAAAGGTATGAAAATAACAAGACATTAAAGTATGCTTATTCATATGTAGGCTGAGATTGAATCAAGAATTGGATTCCGAAATCCATTCATCAATTTTATCATTTTTTTACTTCTTGCTTTAATTTGTTTTTGTTAGTTTAGTTTCACTTTATTTTCTTTACCAATTTTAACCAATCCCCCTATCCTAAACACTAATTATTTTTATTACAAAAGCTTTACACACACTCTCTGTGGAGTGACCTAGACTTATCACTAATTTTAGTTTTAAGTTTAGTTTTTTTTGTGTATTGTTACGACGTGCTACCAATTTTGACGTCGTTACTGGGAAGTGTGTTGCTTTAGTTTTTGTTCTTAATTTTAATTGGTGTTTTGTATATATTGGTTTCTAATTACTTTTTACATTTATTTCTTGAGCTTTTCACGTTTGTTTGCTTTTATGTATAAAAAGAATACAGTGAAGGGAGTATGCCACTGTTGGATATAATAAATTCTATTGATAGAAAATTTCTGCATAACCCATATTCCTAACCTTATAACTAAGCTTGGAGCAATCATATGAATTTTAGTTATGGAGCGGATAACTAGCAAACTACTTCTTTGATGGGCTGAAGGGTGTAAAACAATTTCTGAATAGGACAAAAGCCTCCTATTCCAACTCAGTTACATCTCTAGAAGACTTAGTTATGTCTCTTGCTACTAATACTATGTAATTTCAGTAGGAGGTGATACAATTTCAACAAGATACAATGTCTAGAATCTAAAACTTAGTAAGCCAAATGGGTTAACTGATGGTTTCTGTCAATCACCTAGAATCATGAAGCAGATAGATGCAACCATCTCAACCTAAGGTGAATCTAAGGAACGTTAATGCAGAAAACTTACAGAGTGGAATGAAGCTTGAGAATCTTAAGAGGAATACTCGAGGGATTGCTTGTGAAGAAGAAGGTGAGTATTGAGTCCCTAATTGTTATTGAGACTAACCCTTCACTCTTACTTAGAAGGTTAGAGAAATTGATCAAGGAAGAAAAAGGTGAAGAGATATTCCAAAAGTGCAGGGACCCAGTAGAGATTAAGAGTATGAAGATAGGGAAGATGCTAAATGTGAGTGGTCATCAACTTATGCCCTATCCTGAAGAACCTTAAGTAGAGAAAGCGCAATTTTTGAAACCTAAAGATCATAACTTTGTCAAGTGAAGAGAAAAACAAGGAGTCGAGCCAATGATAACAAACAAAGGCGCTTCTTAGGAGGAAACCCAAGGGACATTATTTCTTTTCCTTTACATTTTTGCATTTGTTAAGATATTCATGTCTGTTTTTAAATTGCTTATTTCTTATATGCTTTTAAGTTTTCAAACAAAAGGAGAGAGAACCAATACAAACAAACAAACAATTTTTCTTTCTCTATTACTTCTAAGACTATATAGTCATGATTAGAGAGTGAATTGAATAGAAAAATTCTTAGCAACTTAAGCATGTACTTTTACTTTTGTGATTAGTGAATATACATTATCTTTAGAAGAGCAGTGACTAGTAGTAAACATAAGCCAGTGAGATTTTAAGCCTTTATAGACTGACACATCCATATCAATCTCATTGTATTTTATTTATGTGTGACCTTAATGACATGTATATCTTAACTTTGCTTTGATCATGAATTAATAACAAGCTCTATTAATCCCAATTTTTCCTTAGTCATAGTTAGTCAAAAAGAGCTCGTTAATTAAACCTAACAATCGGATAACTTAGAATAAGCTCTCTAAGTTTAATCAGAAGCAATAATCACACAAGCTCTGATTATTTAATCTTAGTTACATTATCCCTAATGATATAATACCATTAGTTGCCACAAACAAATTCAAGCACGACTATTACATATCGTATTCAAAGTTCTAGTAATAGGTTCTTACGAAAAAATAATCCAATAAAGCATCAAAATCGTCCTTACATAATACCCAATCAATAAACACAAGATAATGTAAACAATTCAAAAATAGGGAAAGAAAATGATACATACTTAAGATATGCCTAAACGTGCTCCTTGACGTCGACTTCACCTTCGAACCGGCGTTGGTAAGGTTAGCCCTCCATCTTCTTCATCAATATCCTATGAATAGCCTCTGAGATGTCAAAAACTGAAGAGAGAACGAAGAAAATCGCATATGTTTTCTCGGAATGTGTCCGCTGTCATAACTTAATGCTTTTATAGTAAAAAATTAGGTTAAAAATAGGATAGGTGGAAAATCATGGGCATGACTTAGTGTGTCATGCCCATGACAAATTTGTCATGGTCATGAGACACATCTTATGGCCATGATTTTTGTCATTTTTCATTCTTTTGACATTTTCTTGTTTCATCGTCATTCTAATCCTACTCCTTCTAGCTCCATGCAGACAATAGAGTATGAATCTCGAGAAGATGGCTTAACAAGTATGCTTTCGGCTCACTTTAGCTATTATGCTTCTGAATTGTGCCTAAAATCAAATATGACCTAAAGTGAGTATCGTAAGTATTTTCATATCATTAATCACTAATTATTATGGAATAAATGTATAATCAATTAAACACATACAATTTCCCCCATACTTAGCTTTTAACCGTCCTCGAGCAAAACATCAAAATCAAAGTGATAGACTAAAAAACATTTACTCAAAACCATAACAAGATCTCAACATTTGATTCTCCTACTCATGATCAATTAACATTCATCAGTCTTAGAAATTAAACAATATAGAGGTATACTTGGACAAAATGTGTTTAAATAAGATAGATCCATAGGTCTGCTCAAACACCATTCATGATCATAACATTCCATTACTTTGCATATCATTTCATTTCTCCAACACTAAAAGTCAGATGCATAATCATAAATCAAAAGACTTTTCTAAGGTTATAATACAAGTAAAGGTAAGGTGACATGTATTTGGATAATATAGCATAAAATTCATTAAGCTAGTGAAGCAAAAGTAACACTCAATGAGACATCAAGCGCACAGGCTAACATTCATTCAAAACTGGGTACCATCAGCTATGATGAATGCAACAATTATATTTCACAGCTTAAATTCATGCTCCCGCATCATAAACCACATGAAGCATAACCAATTAGAAGGAATCACTTATAAAAATCATTGATGAAAATCCATTGAAACTATAAGGAGTGATCCCTCCAAAACAACATCTACCTCACCACCCATTTAATATAACTTTTGGAGGAGAAAAAAATGAAAAACTTTTCAAAACAATGTATTTCCTCCTTGATACTTTTTTTAAACATTTTTCTTTCTTTTTCTTTTTCTTTTTCTTTTTTCCTTTCTCTTCCTTTTTTTATAAAAATTGAAAGAAGCTACATTGACATGGGAATTTCATAAACAAAATGTAAAGTGGCATCTAAACAATAATAACCATCCCATAAATATGAACACCCCCCACACTTATCTTTTGGTACATCCATAATTATCAACAATTAACAAATGCTCCACTAGCTTTAAGGCTTGAGTAGGACCTTTGGTTCAGTTTAAAACATGTAATATGGTTAGTACAAAAAGGAAGGTTAATAAAGCTCAAAGGGGTTTAATAAAGGAAAATTCATATTAATGGGTAGGCTATTTACCTAATATAGATTGTAAAAACAAAGAATGCCCAATCATTTTTATGGTCACGCATGTGATTAAAATGTCGTCTCAAATAGAATTAAGGCAAAGTTAGGATGTATATGTCATGAAGGTCACACAAACAAAAAGACAATAAGACTGATATGAATGTGTCAGTCTAATAAGGCTCAAAATCTCACTGGCTTTTTTCTACCACTAGTCACTACTCTTCTAAAGATAATGCACATTGACCAATCATAAGAGAAAAAGTACATGTTAAAGTTGCCATAGATTTTTATATTCAATTCATGCTCTAATTATGACTATATAGTCTTAAAAGCAATAGAAAAATAGAAAATGTTTGTTTATTCGTTCGATTTTAAAAACGCCAAAGAAGTCATATAATCAACAATTAAGCTAAAAAATGTGTATAAAAACTAAGATCCCCACCCCCACACTTAAAACTTACATTGTCCCCAATGTAACATCAAATGCAAGAAATGGACCATTTAACAAAAACAGTAAATGCGAAAATGTAAATAAACATAAATCAACTTCCCATGGGTTGCCTCCTAAGCAGCACCTTTGTTTATCATCGTTGGCTTGACTCCATGTTGCTCAATCTTCATAAGTATGGTTTTCTAACCCTATCACTTTCATATCCTCCACTTGGAATCTTTTATAGAAGGGTTTCAGTTGATGATCATTGATCTTGAAATTCTTATTCGTCTATAAGCTTTCAATTTCAACTACATCATGTGGAAATACATTAGTAACAATAAAAGGTCCAATCTAATGGGAACATAATTTACATGGGAAAAGCATAAGTCGTGAATGGTAGAGAAGAACTTTTTGTCCGATAACAAAATTCTTCCTAACAATCATCTTATCGTGAAATTGTTTCATCTTTTTCTTGTAAATTTCTGCATTCTCGTAAGGGTCAAGCCTAAGTTCTTCCAATTCTTGTAGTTGCAACTTTCTATATTAACTCGTTACATCCATCTTTATATTGCAGTGCTTAATTGCCTAAAAAGATTTGTGCTGAATCTCCACTGGAAGATGACATGACTTTTCATAAATCAGCTGGTTTGGAGATATACTAATCGGTGTCTTATATGCGGTCCTATATGTCCAAAAAGCATCGTCAAGTCGTTGACTCCAGTCTTTACGATTTAAGTTCACCATCTTCTAAAGGATTGACTTGATTTCTCTATTGGACACTTCTGCTTGCCCGTTTGCCTGTGGATGGTAGGTCATGGACACCTTGTGAGTGACATGATACTTCTTTAGATTTTACACCACTTGATTGCAAAAATGAACACACCTATCACTAGTCAATGCTCGCGGTGTTCCAAACTTAACAAAAATGTTGGACTTGACAAATTCTGCAACAACTTTAGAATCATCAGTCCTAGTGGCTTTAGCTTCTAGCCATTTAGAAACATAATACATAGCCAACAAAATGTAAACAAAACCAAAAGGAGAAGGAAATGGGGCCATAAAATCGATGCCTCGTACATCAAAATTTTCACATGTAAGGATTGGAGATAAAGGCATTTGATCTTTTAGGGGATAAATTATCTTGTTTCTGGCATTGTTCACATTCTTTGCAGAACATATAGGAATCTCGAAATATATTTGGCTAATAAAAACTATGTTAATGTATTTTCCTAACAGGACCACCACAAGCACATGAATGGAAAAATTTCAAAATAGATTCACATTCATGTTCAAGCACACATCTCCTAATCAAGTTATCAGAACAACACTTCCATAATTGAGGACCATCCTAAATATAATATTTTGAATCACTCTTTATTTTGTTCTATTTAGTTCTACTCAAATCATTAGGTATTTTATGTTTCACTAGATAGTTCACAATATCAGCATACCATGGTACCTTATCTTGAAGAGTTATTTATTGCTCATCTAGAAACAACTCTTGTAATGGTATTGATTCCTCATCTTCACAACTTGACTTAAGTGGTTCGTGATTGAATTCTCTACACCTTTCTTATCTTTGATCTCCAAACTGAACTTTTAGAGCAACAGAGTCCATCTGATAAGCCTTGGCTTCGCTTCCTTATTCAATAAAAGATACCTTAATGTTACATAATCAGAATATATAATCATTTTAAAACAAAAAAAGTAAGGTCTAAATTTGTCTAAAGCAAACAAAATAGCTAAAAGCACCTTTTCTATGGTGGAGTACTTACATTGTGCTAGACTGAGTGTTCAGGAAATGTAATAAATGACATGAGTCATCTTGCCACATTTTTGACCAAGGAAGGCACCCACAACAAATTTGTTTGCATCACACATAATCTTAAGTGGTTGCATAATTGGTGCTGAAGTCAAAAGTTCTTTCAGCTTGTCAAATGCTTTCTTGCAACCCTCATCAAAATTAAAGGGTACATCCTTTTGCAACAAATGACAGAGATTTGTTGAGATCTTGCTGAAATCTTTGATAAATCTGCAATAAAAACCTGCATGTTTAAAAAAAGAATGAACCTCCCGCACATTTGTGGGGTAGGGAAAGTTTTGCAAAATTTCAACCTTAGCTTTATCGATCTCAATTCCTCTAGATGAGATTACATGTCCCAAAACTATTCCTTGTTCAAACATAAAATGACATTTTTTTTAGAATTTAGAACAAGATTAGTTTTGATGCATCATTCAAGCACACAATTTAAATTATCCAAGAATGCATCAAATGAATCCACATAGATAGTAAAATCATCCATAAAGACCTCAATAATGTGCTCAAAATACTTATAGAAATTATTTACCATGCATTTTTGAAAGGTGGCTAAGGAATTTCAAAGTCCAAAGTGCATCCTTCTATAAGCAAATGTACCAAATAGACATGTGAAGGTTATTTTCTCCTGATCCTCCAGAGCTATCACAATTTGATTATAACCTGAATACCCATCAAGAAAACAATAGTGAGATCATCCTGTAAGTCGTTCAAGCATCTGATCAATAAATGGGAGTGGAAAGTGATCCTTGTGTGTAACAGCATTTAACTTCCTATAATCGATGCATAGTCGCCATCTATTTTAAATCCTTACGAAATTAGCAACATTATACCAACATCAAGCAACTTCAAGATCTCCATCTTTACCATTTCCATCATCGAAGGATTCAATCTTCTTTGTGATTTCTTTGACGGTTTGGATCCTTCTTCCAAAAGAATTCAGTGCATACATATTAAAGGGCTAATACCCTTAATGTTAGCTATGCTCCACCCTATAGCTGTGATGTGGCCTTTAAGAACTCAAATGAGCCCTTCCTCTTAACTCTTAGTTAAGTTCCTTGCAATGATTTCCAGAAGTGTTTCTCCTTCTCCCAAAAACACATATTTCAAGTGCTTTGATAATTGCTTTAGTTCAACTATAGGTGCCTGTACAACCGAAGGTTGAGATTTCATATGAGATATTGGCAGTTTAATACTTGGAAACACATACCTTTTTGGCATCGGTTGCAATGATTGCAATGCTAGCACAATTTTTTCCATCTCATCTGTAATGAATAAGTTAGAATTTTGCAAAGTGTTTTCCTATAAACTCATGCAAAGAACGACTTCTAACTTATTTTTACCTTTCATATGAAAATTTTTTTAAGATAAGCAATCATTGACATCAATTGATAAAATAGAATGAACATTCTTATTGCTTTAAAAATATTAAAGCGAACAATTTCACCATCAAACTCTATAGTCAATGTTCCTACACCCACATCAATTTTTGTTTTTTATGTCTTCAAAAATGGTGGACCCAAAAGGATTGGTGCAAAATTAGACTAAGCTTCTCCTTCCATGTTGAACATATAAAAATCAGCTATAAAAACCAATTCATTAACCTACATTAAAACATCCTCTACAACCCCTTTCGAATAAGCATTAGATCTATCATCCAATTAAATTATAACACGCGTTTCTTTCAAAGATCCCAAATTCAACGAATTGTAAATGGAATATGGCATGACATTAATTAAAGCTCTTAAATCTAACATTGCCTTTTCAAATCTAGTATCACTGATTTTGCAGGTAATTGTAAACGTACTTAGATCCTTACACTTTGGCGGAAGCTTTCTTTGAATGACTGCAGAAATATTTTCCCCCACATTTCTCATCTTCTCTTAGTTTCCTTTTGGACATGCATAATTCCTTGAGAAATTTGGCATATCGAGGAACTTGCTTTATGGCATCAATTAGAGGTATGTTCACCTTTACCTTTTTGAACATTTCCAAAATCTCTTTATCTTGCTTCTCTTTCTTCAATTTAGCAAACCTGCTAGGAAAAGGAGGCAAAGTTAATCACAAGAGATTGAGAATTTACCTTAGTTCCCTTTTTAGCTTCTCTTGGAGACACTTCAAATTCCTTTTCAAATTCTTCATCATCGCCAACAACAAAAGTCTTATATGGTTCACCTATTTCTTTACCACTTCTCAAGGTGATAGTACCTGCATTTTCTTTCAGATTCACAATCGTTTGAGAAGGAAGTTTACCTAAATTTTGATTTTCCAATCAGCTCACAGTAATAGCTATATGACTTAATTGATTCTCCAAATTCTGAATGTTAGCTCTTGTTTGTTGTTGAAATGTTTTCATCATTTCTTTCAATGAAGGTTCAGAGCTTGATGGTTGACCTTGTCTTTGATATGGTTGTTGGTAGAAGCCTTGTTGTTGTCCTTGTTGTCTATAATTGTTGAATGGAGGATTCTTCCATCCTAAGTTTTGTGTATACTGGTAGCTAGGATCATACTTCCTTTATGGTTGACCTAGAAAACTTCCAAAAGCATTATAGCACACCACTCTCGCAAGACCCGAACCCGACATCGTTGATGATATTCGAGTCCGTGCCCCGTGAGGGTGGCGTGCTAATGCACTCAATCATTCAGAAGTTGGTATAAATTTTTTTTATAACATAACATGCAGAAAACATACTCAAATTGGCCTCATATTCATTCATCATCATTCTCAATTAGCGCAACTTTTCAATAGTCATTCGGGCCTTTCCACAAATACAAAGCACTTAAGTCAATTTGACTTTATAAATGACAGAATCATTTGTACAAAAGTTCATAATACACAATTTTATACA
>JANZXP010096383.1:0-21280 GCA_027576715.1 Erythroxylum flavicans
AAACCCTAGCTTAGCTTTCTTTCTCTCCTTTCTTTCCTCTCCAACGACACTCTCTCCCTCTTCTATCTTCAAATTTTTGTTTCTCTCATTTCACTCTCTTCAATTCACATTTTTGGTCTTCCACTTCATAAGACAACATTTTTCCCTTCCCTTTTTACCCTTAATAAATGGTAAAAGTCACATTTGCCCTTCCTTTAATGCTTCTTACCTCTTAACCTTAAGTGGCATGCCAAAATTGCCCTTACACATGTTACTACTTTAATATAATTAGCCAATGTAATAAATCCCACTAACACAAAATTTAATTAACTCCAAAAATATTTCTATCGTGACCTTATAATTCATGCGCTTATTCTATAACTATCATACTTAATTCGAAAAAAAATATTTCGGGGCCAACACGCTATGATGGGTAGGCTTGGCCCATTTTTTGTAGTGCACAGGAGGCCCTATTGCTAGCCAACCTTAAATACAGTCGCCCCATTGAGAACTGTATGTGCTTTTGCTGATTAGGGTTTGGAATAGCAATAGTAAATCCTCTGCGTCTCTGTCACGTCGCTTCACAGGAAACAACAATGGATTCAATTGTTTCGTAATTTCTAGGTATTTATTCATACTATTATTGAATATAGTATGTTGCAATCTTAGGGTTAATTAATTGTGTTGATTAATGATGAAATTAATCTATAGTTTCGTATTAAATTTCCTTCAGTTGCTTCAAACTTGGCATAACTAATCCAAACCTTCAAATGTTTTGTTTGATCCAACAACCTCTCATATAGACGTCGTGTTATGTCATATTCACCTTCAGATATTTCAAAATCAATATATGCCTACCACGAGAACAGATAAAAGAAGACGTGTCATCAATTCCTAGTAACGTATCCTTTCTTTCTTGTTCATCTTCACCAATATAAGTTATTCTAAAGAAAGAAAATCTGCAACCATAGTCCCATTGAAGCAGTGTAGGATGTATGTCGAAACAAATTTCTCCTAGTATGTATTGTGTTGTTGGTTCATTTGAGAATAGAATGAATAAGTGTAAAAACTAAAACTTTTGAAGGTTCAAAGGAGGAATTATAGCAATCAAATACCTTCCACAGCAACTCTAGCATATCCAAGGCTGGCTGTGAATTTGCAAGCTCAAAAATGACCTAAGCTCTCTCAATTTCAGAAACGGATCTTTCTAGTTCAGCATATTTGCTCTAAGCATAGTAATTCTCTAGCAACCACTCCAGGTACTTCTCATACAGCTTACGACAGTGATCAATGTTTTCAAATATCTGCATGGTGCTCTCTAAGTGTTAGAAGCATCTCAAACTTATCAGCATCCCAGTATTTTACAAGGCGATCTTTCCCCATGCTAAACATGTAGTGCGTGTTGCGAACAAATTGAAAACAATATATCACCCAAATCAAAGAGAAAATTATCTACCAAATCAACTATAAGTGTATAGCACCTGTCATTATGAGCAAAAAGAGACCTATAGCAGTCACCAAAATCTAGCCCCCAGATTTTCAAATTTTTGTTTGCAGAGCTTGTAACCATCAAAGTCCCATCTGATGATGTGTCCATATATAGCCTGTAACCATCAAAGCCCCATCTGTTGCGAAACTGAACCGTGGAACAAGGTAAGAAGTGAATACAGTGAATAAAATTGTAAGAACAGAATATGCTTATTATGTACTGTCGTGTGCATTAATTTGGTCCAATTTCTACACTAAAAGGAGAATAGACGATCTACATACAAAAGAACAGGAAGAAGAAAAATTACTTATCTAGAAGGCTTGCTATATTAGCTATACCATCAATCCATTCCACATTCAGGCCGAATTTGACTTGTCCATCCAAGTCAAGAGTAGCATGAACTCCAAGGTCACCATCTTCGGGTATGGGGTATATCAGACATTTGAAAGGTGGATCTTTTGTATTTGATAGGGTGAAGTAGCAACCACGAGTGAAAAATGACTGAGGTATGAAACCACTATTTAGACCATCAATTCTTCTTACAGGGGCTAAAGCACTCAGTCCAATCACACATGAATTATAAGAAATGGTTGTTCCATAACTTTTAGCCTCCCCTTGGACAACCCAAATGGGGTTGGCATTCCTGTCAATGAACGATCATAACTCAAAAAGAAAACAACAATAAAGCTAACCATTAGTGTGAACATTTGAGAGTGCACGAAGAACATAATCAAATGGAGACAGGCTAAGCATGACAACATTTTGTTGGAAGGAATAATCAATAAAATCTCCTTATGATTGAAACCACAAGTAGTTGATGAATGTGCTACTGACCTTATATACATTCAGTGTCAAAGGCTAAATGGTGCTCAAATATTAATTAGAGTAGAAGGTTCCAATAGCTTCTTTGCAGCTAACCTCGTAAACTAGTTAATTCAAACTCATATATGTTAACATGAAGAAGCAAGTAACCTATCACAATCATTAAAAAATTTCTTACGTATTTTTTGACAGCTTCAGCTATTCTTGGATGAAAAAACACTCATTGATTCAACAAATTATCCAAATTCAATGTATCTGTTACAGTTGACATCAAAGAAATCAAACATCTGCGAAACAATTGATCAAACTGTAAGATACAAGAAAGAAGATTAATGGCAACACAACAGAGCAACATAAAGTTAAAAGTTGATTGACCTCAATAGAGAAAGTATCATCACCAGTAGCATAATTCACAGATTTACGAAATAAAGGGTAACACAAAAAAGAACAACAGTAAAACATGCACAACATCATTTATCTGCATTGAAAATATTATAAAATATTATAAACAAAAATTCAGTTTCATTTAGTTCCCTTAATTACATGGCTTCATGATACATTCATCCACAAAATATGCAAAAATATTTGACAAAATGTACACATTGAGCATAGGGAAAAGGACCTAATTCCAAGTCACCAACACATACTCTATCTGTCTTCTTTTCCCAAGAAGACATCATAAACTCCGACATGTTCTTTCGAATATTTACTGGTGCACCAAGTAATGCCCTGACTTCATCAGGCCTACGAATAAGGAAAAAATAACTTTCATACAATTTTGATCCTTTCAGTCCCAACTCTACCAATGATTATAAAGTTCTTCTTCTGAAATGGGAAGCGATTTAACCAATAGTGAAGTAGATTTTATATTAGCTTTTGCAACTTTCTGAAGGCCATCTTTAATTATATCTTCACCATCATCTACCTTATTTTTCCTTTTCCGTGATGTTCCTGGATTTGTATTTTGTGAGTGAGCTGGCACTCCTATTGGATAATCAGTGCGATCACCATCTATCGTTATATTGTCTTCATTCATTAAGTCATTGTAAGTGAAAATTTCATCATTTTCATGCATGGTGTTGGAAAACCCACTATCGACAGAAATGGTGCGTCTTCTTATCTCCTGTGTTGTTTCAGCATGCTTCCCAGTTGTTTTATCACGTCCATAAATCTCTACCATCTTCTCGTAGTTATGAAAAGGCTTATGTCTCCACTCAGCAGCTTCTGTTTTAGCCTGTTATAAAAAAAATTAATGAATTAACCAAATCGCAGAATATATCATATTTTCTTCCAACAAAATAATAAACAAGTTCAGCTAGATCAAGGTCTCCCGCACTTTTAGCTCAGCAGTCCACGTATTTGTTAACAGACTCCATGCAAATCCACTACCTCCATTAGAAAATAAATCAAAACACTTACTCCACTTGTTATTAATAATCTTACTTTGATTTTTATTTTTTTCCTTATCGATTCCTTTATCTAGAAATTTTTCCTTTAGTTCAGCTTTGATTGTATCAAGTGCATGCATTGTGAAAGTCCCACCAATATAATTGCCTTGTCGATGCTAGTGCAATTATGTGTCAACCAAAGCATCATCCATAACTTGATTCCAAAAGCACGACTCTCTTCGGGGTGGCATTTTCTATGTTACAAATTTAACTACAAAATATGAAAATTTTATCAAAAGCATACACAATATTGAAGCTTGAAATATTTCCAAATAATATAAAAGGCCAGAATAATGAATAAGCATTACAAAGACACAATTGTATGTGAAAACATTAACAACAATAATAAATAGTGTCATATTTAGATACAAGTAGCCAATACATATTTTTAAAGCAATATAAAATAGTGGAAAACATAAATTTATTGCGATGCAGCAATATCTATCATGAAGTATAATCAACCTACATATGAGCAGCCATGTTATCTTTTATAATTTCTCCACTGTGTGCATCATCTTCATCGTTATTTTCATACCCATCTTGGTTATCATTTTCCCCTCCATCGTACTCTTCATTAAGAAATGGATCATCTGGATCTGCACCAATTAAGAAATTGTGCAGAATTACACAATCCATAATAATTTTTTTATTCTAAATGCCATATGATGGTTTTGTGGTGGTGCTATAATCAAGAACTATTTTTTCAATACACCAAATGCCTTTTCAATAACGTTACTCAATGATGAATGTCGATGATTAAAGAATCCATGAGCATTTTGTGGAGGATTCGTTGAATATTCTTTCAAGTGATATTGTTCCCCTCTATATGGTGTAATAAGTCCACTTCTCAACATGAATCCAGCACCAACAAGATAGTATTTTCCTATCATAAAGAAAACTATGTCAAAATGTAATTTACGATATTTATTAGTTAATAAGAATTGAGCCCTATTTCTACCTTAGGGAATTTTAAGTGAGAACTGTCTAGTTAGTGCACTTTTCATGATCCATGAATCGGATGTTGTTCCTTCCCACCTAGCTAATACATATGTGAACTTCATATCAAAAGAACAAGCACATAACACATTTTGTGTTGGATAATCCTTTCTCCCACGAAATCTAGGAGCATCTCGAGCAGTTACTTTCACACAGATATTTGTACAATCAATCGCAACAACATAATCCTGACATTGAAGTATATTATTCTCAAATATTATGTGTGTTTCATATAATTATACCCACTTAAGAAAAGAAAATCACCTTAAAAAATGGGTAAAATCTACTACTGTTCAATATTTTCGATGGGGTTTCTACTACGTCAGGTTGTCTTAGGAACATATCTTCAAGTTGTATAACTGCTTTCAAAACGATATAAAAGTGATGGCTTACAGTTTCCCCAGATTGACTCCAAAAGAACGCAATCTCCTGACTGGTAACGTTATGCCCTAATATGAATAGAAACTTTGCGACTTGTTCTTCAACAGTTGCATTTATAGTGGGTTGGAGCATACCTTTTCTAGCTAATAAATCACATAATTCAAGAAATGGTTTAGGCTACATTCTAATTATATTTCTCCCAATGAAATGAAATATAATTCTTCGCATGACACTCTCCGTTGACTGTGATCTCTCCGATGGTGTAAGCATTTGAAGTTTGTCTTTCCCACGTCTCTTACGTAACACCCACCAATAGATCACAAGATAAGCAATATGAACAAACGCTAATTGATGTATACGAATCAATTTTTGTTTTTGACTATTCATTTGATTACCTTCACCATTCATGTCTAAAGAATAAAATTAGGAGAAGTTTTTAGATTGTGAAAATCCAAACATAACAAATATGACATACATATGTCCATTTATATATGGTGTTATAAAAGCAAAAAGAAGCAATGTAAGGGAAGCTTCATCTAAATAATTCCCCCACGTCAAGCAAAGTAATAGGAAAAAAAACAAAGAAGATAACGCCGATTAAAGAAAACACCCAAATTCAAACAACACAACATATAAAATGAGTGAGATATGATAAAATGAGTGGATCATTGTATTACATTATGTTGAATGAACCTGCGAGAATATACAACCGCATTGACCAATATATATGTGTCTTTCAAATCCATGTTCAGGGAAAAAAAATCCAAGTTCATGAATTTAAACACACAAAAGCAGTTGGTTATTAAAACAGAATTGAACATTCAGGAATAGGAAAAAAATAGGAGATAGCAAACAAATGCTCAACTTAAATCCTTTAAACTGACTTGAGGCCTCTTTAATTGAATCTAATGGGTATGGATTATTTCCTTATGAGTTACAAATTTTTTTACATGCATAGGTAACCTTGTTGAGCTTTTCTTTTGACAATCTGTATCATGCTATGAACTTCGTAAGGGAGGTGCTCCATATAACTATCAAGATGATGCAATTGCTGCTATGAAACTTGTTCTTGCTAAGATTAAGAGTGGGGTTGATCATGATCCTTTAGTTGAACAAGATGTAAAGCATGTAAGTTGGGGAATGTAGTTTCTGGGAGTTTCTATTTTGAAGGTTCTTATCCTGGCCAGCTAATATATTTTTTTTAATATTGAAGATGCCTCAAGAAACTGCAAAACTTCTTTTTCACAAGATACCAATTACTGTCCCTAGTGAAGAGTTACAATGGGCATTTCTTGGGAAATTTAGTGTAGAACTCAAGGTACTTAAATCTAGTCAGCAACTTTACTTTTTTCTTTCTATGATGGCATATACCTAGTGAAGGCATCCAAGCTTGTAAGGTAAAAGCTCCTTACAAAGTTTTGTTAGTCAAGTACCGTTTATTGGAATCTACAATAAAACTTGTGTATTTGGACCATATAAAATCTATTAATTAAAAGAGGTATTAATTTAGCCTATAACTCAAATTGGGATTATTAAAAATTATTATGGAATTTGTTAATTTATGGAGTTTTTTCTTTACTTGGAAAGAATTCCACTTCTCCATTATTTCTTTGGAATCTTTATACAAGAAACACTTATGGCTTATTTGTATGCCGATGTTATCATAGCTAGTGTTTTATGAATGGTTGATATACTCCTTCCTATGATTCCTTAACTTGAAAGAACCACACAATTTATATAAGTACCTATGTTGCAGTTGACCTATAGTAATCTTGTATTCTCCTTCATTTAGACTTTACCATATGTATGACAACACCTGTTAAAAATAGTTTCTAGCATCTTTTATTGGCTACACTGAAAATGCAACCATTTGCTTGAATCTCAAAACTATTATTTATGTCTAAAAAATTTGGATCAACTAGTTGCTTGACCTGGATCCCTATTACCAGCCTGATGTATACATCAAGTTCATATGCTATCATGCGAGTATCGTTTCGATTGTTAATGCAGTTTATAATTTTGTAACAGCCTCTTAAGAATGGTCAAGGAAAGCAATACTTTATTCTTACCTTATTTGACAATCCACAGGATACACAACAGGCATTTGAAAATGCAAACGGTCGAATAAAAAAGGTATTTTTTGGTTGTTTATTGGACATAGATAAGTACTCTGGTGGTTTTACCTTTCAAGTTTCACATAACTAAATCCTTATATTATCAATTTATTGGAGCATTGATTTACAAAATGAGATTTTCCCTTAAAATTATCCAATTATAATTTCAGGATATGATGAGGGTTGCCTTTTGTATGCTAGATTTCACTTAATTTCAGTAATTTAGTTATTTCACTGACTAAAATTAATTTCTTCTAATGTCAAGATATATCTGGACTGCCACAGAAACTATTAGGTTTAAACTTAGTACCAAAGAAACTGCTAGTCTATACGTTCAAAAAATGGCAACTATTTGTTCTCTTAGTGAAGTTCGACAGGAAAAAGAGGTTTCCCGGATGGGGATACACTTGACGCAAAGAAATTGAAAATGACTCCATTTGATGATCACTTCAAGGAGATTCAAAGACTGAAGCATGAATTGAGAGAAAAGAGTTCCAGTAAATGTGATAACCATTTGAAAGAGATTGAGAGGCTGAAACTAGAGTTGAGGGAGAGAGATAAAAGTCAATGTGATTCCCATGTGGAAGAGATTAAAAGGCTAAAGTAATAACTAATGACAAAGGACTTTGAAATCAAAAAGCAAGATAGGATCATAGCTGAGCTAAGAAAGAAGTTGGAAGAAATGAAAAAGAAGAAAAGATGACATCAACTTGTTTATGGAGCATATCCATCCATTTTCTGAACCACTCGTACGTGTATGATCCTGCCTGCAAGTAACGTGAAACTTATGGTTTGATTAATATTTTTAGTGCAGTGCATTTCTGATCATGTAGCTAGTATATTTCTCATAGGTATCTGTAACATCATTGTTTATATTGTGTTAACCAAGCAATAGGTCTCCCCCAATCCTTTATTGATTAGAAATATAAAGGATTTAAGAAAGCATTGGAAGAGTTTACTGACCATCTGCCTTCTCGTTAGCTAATTACCCAACATTGTGTACGTGTAGATTTGTCTGTAATGTTAAAGTTATAGAACCACACAAATAAAGACTCAATGGAGAGCATAAATTCACTTTGCAAATATGGGTGTTTCTATATTTTGATGGCTATTGCTAATTTCACCTTAGGTTATTGTAAATCATATAAATATAATACAGTATGTTTAATAAAAACACAATTACCATGGAGAATAATGAAGAGTATGGACTGAAAACTAGGAAGGATCAAGAGGGAAAAATAAATGAAGACAAAACCAATAGAAGGAAGGTGAAAGGCCATGACTTGGATGAAAATACTAACCTTTATGATGATTTTGCAACATAAAATGGAAACTTTAGCAACTGCTGGTTAGCCTCAGGAATTTTTGAGATAAGAAGTGGGGGAATTAGGTGATTGAAGTGTAGAAGAAAGAGTCACATAAAACTCATGTAATTAATGAAGATTAGACACAAACACTACCAGACGATAACATGAAACCCATGTAACATGAAAAACTAGACAAAAACATGTGTAGGCTAACCTGTAGCTGTTGGTGATTGGGCAAAGCTGCAAAAGAGAAGCAAGCAAGGAGAGTATGACCCAATTAAAATCTACCAACATTTCTCAATCATCCATGATCTCTGACCACAATGAATCTGCTATAAAGATATGAACATTCACCAAAAACGATTTGCAAATAATTTGAAATCATATATTGTTTCTTAGTCTCAAAATACCCGCTGTGAGACTGGAAGCCGTCTTAATCTCTTTCTAACAATAATACGAAGAAGAAACTGTGAAAATACAAAAGCTCGATTTGATCTGTAATTTTTACTCTCCAAAAAAGAGTGTTTTGTCTGTGTGCATGTATGGTTTCAAGTTTAAACTGTGAAGATAAATAAAAAAACAAAAGCAAAGGGGGAAAGGATGGATGGAGAAAGATCAAAGCTTACCAGTAATAGCAACATTGTCTTTGGCTTAGGTTGGATGATATTTAATGATTTGTGGTGATTCTCTGTTCAAGAGCAACAGGTTCGTGGTAGAGAAAGAAAAAGTGGTAGAAGAAGTATTACGAAAAATTATTGAGGGAATATTAGGTAGTATGTATTTATTAGTTTATGTTCTATCCTAAATATCCTGAATCGGAGGTTTCTTATTTTCATTATTTATGATGGAATGAAACATAACATAAAACCCTCCACTTCTATCCCATTCTATTATGAAACTCTCAACCAAACGATGGAAGTGTGTTACTTTCCATTCCGTTCCATTACTAACCCTCCAAACAAATAGGCCCTTAGTGATTTCTTTTATTACTTTTGGTAAATGTATATGGTTTTCCATCAAAATTGTTGCTTTAGAGTATTGTGGTTTGTAGGTTTCTTTCTGCTGGCAGTACATTGTCAGTCTCTGTTCCCTCTGAAGCTTAGGTTTTTTTATCCACTTTCATCTGATGCGCTGCAAATGTTACTTTAAATGGTGAAATTGAAAATTGATGCAAAGTTAAATTGAAAGTTGTTAATATTTTGATCTACACTCTTAACTGTACTTGGCATTTTCGTATATTGTCACTGCATTTAGTTTGTTTCTCTTATAGATGTTTATGTAACTTGTAAGGCTCTTATGATGGTTTGTGACTGTATTGTCTTTTACCTTGAAAGTCCATGCACGGAAATTGCAAGCTTTGAAAGCTCTTATTTATGCTCCTTCAAACAGCACTAATATTACATCCAGATTGTATGAGAACATATTTGGCATTCTTCATAAGGTATTGCTATGAACATTGCAGAATAATTGAGTGAGAAGATGAAGTGAGAAAATGCAGTACGATAAATGACGATTCTTATAGTTGGCACAAATGTTGAGAGTAATTGAGTGGAAAGATGTTGTACTATAAATGAAAATTTAAAGATGCAGTAGTGTAAATGACTTAATAGGTGATGAAGTAGATAATAAAGATTAGATTACTTGACACAAATATTGAGACTAATCAAGTGAGAAATTGACTAAATATAAATTCTGGTTGTGTGCATATTGACTGAAGCAAAATTTTAAGTACACAAAATCCATGCTATGATTATTCTACATCCAACAAACACGTGCGCACATCATATCAAGTCCCCTTCCCTCATTTAATTCAATCATATTTTGGAATAAAAAATCACAAAAATAAAACCACACCATGAAAAGTTAATTAAACGGTCTCATCGGTGCAATATAGTCTACTGTTAAAGTATGTCCTCCGTTTATCATGTTTATGTCCTCCATTTATCATGCTTTCAATGATTCCCGGGGAGAACAAATGGAAGTGAAATGTTTAAGAAAATGAAAACTATGTTTGCTTAACAGAAAACCACTTAACCAAGACTTTTGATTAATCTCTGACTCTCAGTCAGTTTCGAGTTGAGTATAAATGTACTCTTTCCTTATCTAGACAGTAACACCATAAACTTCGCAGTTGATGCCTCCATTATTATTTACTTAAGGGAATTAACGTTAATTTAAAATGAAATGAGTAATACCTTCTAAGATGAAATGAGAAGCCATTTATTCGGTTGTCAAAATTGACAATACTTGACAGGTCTCAATCAAGTCACTTTAAAATTCATTTAATTGGGCCGCTTTTTCATCCAATTCATCCAACATCTCCAATGATCCACACTTTTCGTCGACTCACAAGTAGTATTAAGTATATACTATTGCATGCACAAGTACGACTTGTTAACTCACCATAATTATTATTGATTAATTATTATTTGATTATTAATTATTAATTATTATGAATTATTTTCTATTTATGTTATTATTAATTATAAATTATTACATGTGTTTATTGATTCTTAGTTATTATTAATTAATAATTAATATAGTATTAATTATATCATTGTTAAATTATTAATTATTATTAATCAATTGTTAATTATGCAATTATTAATTTTTATTATTATTAACTTTATACTATTGCATGCACGGTTGTGACTAAACAAGTCACACAACCTTGCATGTTATTATTAATTATTAAATATTATTAATTAATTATTATTTAATTACTAAGTCTTTGCTAACGACCATTCGGAGCTTTGTCCTCCTCCTAACATGTATTACATCTAACGGTCCCAATTTATTTAACCTCTCCAATTTATTCCATTAACCTTTAAACAGTGGAAACAAATTCGAAGTATCCTTTATTCCGAATAAAAAAACTGACACAAATGTTGAGTAATCAAGTAGGAGGTCAACGAAATCTCAAACGTAATAAATTTTTGTAGTTTCTACGACATTAATTGAAACCTATCAACCCAATTAATAAATAAATCAATCTCTTTCGTCCTCCTCCTTACTAGCCCTCCTAATGTCTCCTGCTCTCTTCAATCTTTAATTAATTATTAATTTTTTATTAATAGTTATTAATTATTACTAATTATTTATTACTTATGTATGCATGTCATTATTAATCATTAAATATTATTAGTTAGTTATTTTATTTACTAAGCGATCACAGGCGTGACTTGACACATATATTTTCTTTTTTTCATTTTTTAATCTCTCTTGCTCTCTTCAATTTTTAATTAATTATTAATTATTAATTATTAATTATTATTAATTATATATGCACGTTATTATTAATTATTAAATATTATTAATTAATTATTTTAAGTACTAAGGGGTCACAAGCGTGACACATATTGTTTTTCATTTTTAATTAAATATAATTAGTTGATTAGATTATAATTAATTGATTGATTAATTAGAATATAATTAAATGTTATTATTCATTATTCATTATTATTAAGTTAGTTAAGTACCATATACTAGGGTCATATGCGTCACTTCAGTTTCACGGCTTTGACACATATATTTTCTTTTTAAATTTTTAATTAAATATAATTAAAATATAGTTAATTAATTAATTAAAATATAATTAATTTTGACGACTGCTCCAATTTTACTTTATTAAGTATTATATGGGAATACTTCACACACAAAAATCGAAGAATAACTCTATTGTTTTCACCAATTAATAACTATTTTAACTCTTCCCAATAAATGATCTCAATCACACAGTAGAGACAACAATAAATCCTCCTCCTCGCTTCCTGCTTCTCTTTCCAATCTTTATGTCACCAATTAATAACTCTTCCCTCTCCACTTCCTACTAATCTCAACTTCTCTCTCCAACAAAGCCCCTTGTCTCTCTACCTCTCTCAAATTTCAACGAGATATTTTCTCTTTTATTTTTCATAAACAACTCATAAAGTTAGAGATGGAGCAGGAAGGAGGATCCAACGCTCGATCTTCTTATAACTCCATTCCATTTGCAAGGATGCCCATTAACCTAAAATCTGCACTTACCTAAAGAGAGAGAATTTACGTTATAATTTTTCTCTCACACATCATTATCTAGGGTTTTGTAAAATTGGGGACAAATTTTGAGACCTTCTTTCTCCAATCTCTCTCCCTCTCCTCTAGAAACATTGACCAACAGTTCTCTATTTTTCAAATGGGGCAAAATGAAGTAATGGATTCAAAATCCAGCATGGTAAGTGGAATCACTTCATGATTCTTCTTTCCTTTTTATTTCTTATTCTAGATCAATATAAAATGTCTCTTTCACCAAACTATCAAACACGTTATCAACAACAGCAACCTCTCCCTTTTGTGTTTGTTAATACGTCAAGTAGAAATTGTGAGCTAGGTTTAAGATTAACTGTTTCTATTTCTCAGGTAAAATGGTTTAACACCTGTATGCTTTGTGAGGAAGAGAAATTTTGATGGATGTCAACACATTTTGTTTCATAGCAACTTGATGAATTTAATGGCAGGCTTATAAGTTTTTTATTTCAAACGTGGGAACTGCTTTTTCTGTTAAGGTGAATTTCATGCTTACTGATGTTTTAATTATTTAGTTTTTTTCAAAAAAAGTTTATTATTTTTAGTGGAAGGATATACTAATGATAATTTAAGCAGGTAGGCACTTTAAGGAACTTCATAGACTCTATGATGAGATTGAGTCAACTTATGCCTGCAAGTTGGATCATTATTTAACTTCAAAAAAATCTAGGAATTAGGCTATTCGAATTTGGTTCATATAATATTATGCCCCTGTATGGAACTCAAATTCTTATCTTCATCTTCTCAAGATTTTCTTTGCTTTAGAAATTGTTCTTTTCTATCTCTTTTTGGGTTTGGCTCTATATATCAAATTTGTTTACTGGTTTTTGGTTTGTTTATGTTCAGGAGGAGGTGGTTGTGGTCTTGATTCATCCCACAGTCTTCATATTCACCTGTTAAAGGGTTTTGTACATTAGGTGAAGTGGCCATAGTCTTTGAGCAATTGTAAGCTCCTTATCTTAATTTATTTTAGAAATAATTTTATTTCCTTGTTACTTTAGACAAGCATTGGCTTATATTTCTGGAATTCAATAAGACTCCTTACGAGCGTTGTTTCTATCTACTATTATCTAAAAATAGTCAAGTTATTAATGACTAGACGAAACCAAGAAATAACCCCTCACGTGTGAAATTATAAAAGATACCCTTTAAGATCAAACAATTCCATTGAATTGAGTATGATTGTCTATGTGATAGCATCTACTATACTAGTAATATCAATGAACCCAATTATTGAAATTGCTCAAGATACCCTTTTTTAGCTTCTAGAATCTATTTCTTAGTTCAATATCCCTCTAACTAATTGGAATCAAAGAATTAGTAGATCTGTTCCGCCCAAAATGGGGATGGGCTAGGGTTAGAGTAGATATATCTGATACTAATTATTCTTTTATGTAAATGGTCAAGGTAAACGGAAGTTAGAACTATCATAACTTCTCTTGAGAGAGAGCCACAGAGGAGAAATCCTTACTACTAAACAAGGTGGGATAACATTAATATAATTACATATAACTTTCTTTTTGCCTTTTTATTCCTGTAATTGAACGAAAGTGGTTTTTTTTTAATTTTGGTTTTCCAAATTTGAGATATAAATGATTTATGTAGGGAAGAAGTAGATGAAGTCATAAATATGTATGTTCATAAAGATCGTGTTTTATCATATGACGACACACAAAAAAGATATACCATTTTAGTTCCTCTCTTTACCAACTTTTTGATAATATGGTGTGGTCTATAAAATGTTAAAGGTGCTAGAACAAAGATCCCCACTTATGGACGATAAAAATCGAGAATTGTTTAGTACTTTTCCAAAATTTTACTTTGAAATTCAATCCTCTTCCTTTTTTACATTTGAGTAATAACAATGGTTTTTTATAACTAAAATCATAAATTACTTTAAAGTTGTATTGTGCTACCAAATCTAAAGATATAATTAAATATTGATTTAAACTAAATATTTTAAGATTGTTTAGGATTGAATTATGGTTTAGTTAAAGGTTTGGAGATAAAAATATGCATCTAATGCTTAAAGTCAAACAAAAATAAAACAAAAAGAAGAAGAGCCTATATCTGTACATACTGCAAGCACGTGGATCAAAAAGCTAAAACTCTCCATACAGAAAAATCTGATATAATCAATAGGAGAAATCACAAATATGCACTAAATATATTTGTGCTTCCAATTTCAACAGTCTTCAACTTGCTGACCCAACCGCCTGTCTGGTTCCTCTTTTTTAAATCTAAAATAGCTGACAATTACAAAGTTTACTTCCGTGTTTATATGATAACTAAGGAACATTTCATACCCTGCCCAGGAGAACAAGTTTTGTTTGAAATCCACAAGTCACCTCCACTGTAATTATTCGTGATTACAAGTCTTTAATTGTATTTAATTTACTGGAACTATATCCTTTAATACATATACAAGAGACAGATAGGTACGAGGAAATAGAACCAGAGTAGATGAACGAAACAAAGACAACATGCCAAGCTTTGTCTCTGTTTCCAATCTTGTGTTTAATACAAGGATAAACTTTGTTTCCAATCTTGTGTTTAATACAAGGATAAACCAAGTCTCATAGCTTCATCATTTGGATAAGAATCCAGGTGAACTTTTTACCACAAGAAATTTGTTAGAAAAAAAGCATCCTGAGCAAAGCTAAAATGAACTCAATTCCTATTCTTTAAATTGACTAATATTTGATATCAATGTTTCAATTCATTTGAACAAACCAGTGGATACAATGCCTATAATGACCATTCCATTTGCTCTTACTATATAATACTTAATTAATTAATAATTAATAATAACATATAATAATAATAATAATAATAATAATAATAATAATAATAATAATAATAATAATAATAATAATAATAATAATAATAATTAATAATTAATAATAACATGCATGGTTGTGATTTAACATGCACATAAAGTGAACAATTAACAACATGCAAGTTAAAGTGAAATAGGAGCTGTTAATTCCCAAAAATAATTCAGGATTATACATTTCTAAATTTTACTTGTCTTTTTGGATTATAATTTTTGCTTTCTACTTTTATTAATCTAATTTAAATATTTAACTCATATTTTTACCTCTTTTTGCTTACAAAATTTTGTCCAAAATCATACACTTCTAATTTTTCTCTCAAAATTTTAGCTTTAACAATAACCATTCATAACAAAACCTATATATACATACATTTTAATTCCAAAAAAACTAGGCATTATATCTTTCCTGCATAGTTACGTAGTGAACACCTGCTAGTATATTTAAAATGTCAATTTTTTTACGAATTAGAGGAGAGATTGGAAGTCTGGATTTGTTTGACATGTTTTGCGTTGTTGTATGTTATATAGTTAATCAAAGCCCAAATCGATTCTAGTGGTTTAGGATTGAGCCCATTGAGTCTCATCCCATCCACTAAATCAAAGCCCATTTAGGTCTTTGGATTAAATCATCGCAGAACTAGCATCCTTAGGTCCACCCTATTTTTCCCCAGTTTTTTTCCAAGGACTTATTAGCGTCGCTGAGTGGTGATCTGTTTTAGATTGAGTCCGCTGTCAGTAACTTTTTGTTTTTTCTTTTCTTCACTTTACTTTCTTATCTATGCAGCATTGTTTGGTTACACCATTAAGAATTTCTATATGTGCGTATTTCATAGTTTATCGTTCCACTACAAGTAGATTATAAGTTCTGTTGCAATTTCTTTCAGATACTTGGCCAATCTCTCGTACGTTGTTATTCAACTTCTTCTGTGGGTCTGTTTATTACGATGTCATTCGATCTCTTTTAGTAGTTTAATTTGCTAATGGTTGTCACCTCATTTAGTGTCTTGTTGCCTCATCTTTGTAAAAAGAGAGTATGTTTACTCTCCATGTGACTCTTCTTTAATACAATTAACTTTAATTTTTCAAAAAAAAAGAAAGAAAACTAGATTTTATTTGAATTATTTTCTCATCACTTTAAGTTCTATTTTTTATACAGCCATTGAATCGAACTGGATAAATCTCATATCAAGTGCCCTAAAACCCCAAAACTTTGATATTTTCAAATCGAGTCGTGACATTAGATTGTTTAACCGAAACCCGTATCACAGCCACCGATCAAAATCATCTCCACCATTGTCTATTTTTTTCTCATCCGAATCGATTTGAATTCTTTCCTTTACGAAGGATTCGTCTCCTGTATCATTCAGTTTTTGCCTATCCACCGTCACAACAAAGTTCTAGTTCTTCACTTCCCTGTTAGTTGTTCCTTTTGAAAATGGACTAAACATTTTTTGGTTGGCTATAAGGTATTGAGATGCTCGTGATTAGATAACCAAAGTGTATACACACACGCACACGATATGTTTGTATACTTGCTAAAGTGAGACTGTATTTTTTTCTCAATTACGGGCTTCTACTTTCGGATTGGAAGCCTTCTACTTAAAATCTTTGTTCTAATCTTTTTTACTTTATGGAACTTTCTTGCTTTAAATTTTGCTGCTTTGCTATTAATTGAACTCGTGTGTTGATACTTTTTAAGTTTGGCTGTTGTTTAATACTTAGTAATTGTGTGGAGTTGATCCTTGTTGCTATATTGCCTCTTCCTTATGGTGTTTGAATCCCTATATCATTTCCAGGTTAATAACTCATTATCTGATTTCTTTCCATCTATTTGTGGGGCCCAGTGGGGCTGTTCTGGAATTGCTATGCCTCTCTGTGCCCCTTACATCCCAGCCATCCAACTTATTATGTTGAATGGCTGAGATCTTAAGGGTATAGCATGACACAGTATATCTGCCCCCCTATTGGGCCCAGCAGGGCTGTTCTGGAATTATTGTGTCCCGCTATGCCCCTTACATCCCAGCCATCTAACTTTTTATGTTGAATGGTTGAGATCTTAAGGCTACAGCATGGCTGAGATCTTATTGTGTTGTTTTCAGTTTTTTGACAGGGTGGTAACTATCACAAAGGTCTACTTTGGACCTGAACTTTCACTACAAGTCGCGCCCACCTTTGTGCTGTAATCTCGCTTTGGTCTGCTTAAGCAAGATTCAGCCTTCTCACGTGAATGTCGCTGAACAATTCCGTTATCCCTTGAACACCTCACGAGCACACAAGTGCTTAAAGTGTTTCTCTCACACACCAAAATACCACAAGTGTAAAGTAGAGTAAAGAAAGCGACAAGAGATATATATATGTATCCATAGCTGAAGCTGAAGCTACTCTTTCATTAACTCTCAAAAAAATATTAAAAAAACACCCAAGTACCTCCTCCTCGAAGCACTAACAACGAACTCCCTACTCGAAGCCCTTACAATGAGAACCCTTCTCTTAAAAGCTCTCAATTCTCAAAGCTCTCAACTCTGAGTGATTTCTCTCAATGAGCTCTATCACTGATTGAATTAATAGCTCTCAACTCTAATGAGCTATTTATAGGCTCCACTAGATGACTCAAATAGAATTCTAATAGAACTCTACTAACTAAGATCACAATCTTATCCTATCTTATCCTTAATAGGATTAAGTTACATCACATTTAAAATATTACCCTATCTAGGAATGATTATCCTTATCCATGAAGATCTCCTTTATCTTCAGATGATCCTTCCAGATGATCTTTATCTTTTAAAGTTGATGTTTATCCACTGCGATCTTATCCGTCATGTCATCATGTGTCACATCATCCACAATTGCCATGTCACTGTTGATGTGTTCACCAAAGCCTATCCGCACATAAATCCGTCAATGCACGTCCATGGACAAATCCATCTTCCATGATCCAGCTCACTTCATGACGCACTCTCGTTGCTCCATAACTAAGTACAATTCACAAATTGAGTTAGTATAAAACCTCGGACGTTTTACATACCTCCGACCTGCCTCGCCGAAGTTAAGCGCCTTCACGCACCTTCGGGTCTCGCATGACTTAGTTCGCCAACTCGTAAGACTTCGCCTTGTTTTCTCGTCAACACGCCTTTCTCGTGCTAATCTGTGTATCAAGCATTGGTCAAAGCTCTCCAACTCTCGCACGACCCGTATTCTAAACTTAGGAGTCTAACACTTACCATCTGGCTCACGAAATTTCGGGTAATACCCGCAGATCATAAGATCATCTATAATATAATGTCCCAGCAATA
Source organism: Erythroxylum flavicans (assembly GCA_027576715.1). Lineage (NCBI taxonomy): Eukaryota > Viridiplantae > Streptophyta > Magnoliopsida > Malpighiales > Erythroxylaceae > Erythroxylum > Erythroxylum flavicans. The sequence continues at coordinate 18,734 of JANZXP010096383.1, forward strand.
TGGTTTTGGACCCTTGTCCTTCGGTACCACTGTCGTCGGCTTTACACACCTCTAAAGCAACCAAAATACACAACACAAATATGCTGCTTTTGCTCGTCATAATCATCGTCGTCTCTAAATTTTCTGAAAAGTAAAAGTATTGTTTCGAAGCTAAACGAGTTTGGACGCTTTATTCTCCTTTTAAAGAAAGCGCAGGATATCGATTTCAAACATAGTATAGAATCAAGGATGGGACGTTGAGAGAATCACAAGTTTGTTATAACTCCGGCTGGTCTTCGCGTCGTAAAAAAATGGATAAACCATTAAATTATGACAATGCCACGATGATGCCTTTTTAACTTTTAGAAGCTATCTGTAACTTAGTGAAATGATAACCAGAAGACGGCATTTCACGATAGGAGGAATCACATTTGTTTGAGATCCTTTTTCTTTTTCAATCATGGATACATTTCTATACTTATTTTTAAGCTAAGCCCAAGCCCAGCTCGGCTCAGATCAGATCAGATCCATCTTGGATTTAGAATGGTTCTCCAAGTCTCGTACCAAATAATTTGTCAACATTTATTCTAGAACTTTGAAAGATTAAAGGAACAATTATAAATAAAGTTGAGAGTCTGTCCCACTATTTTAGAATAGACCCCATTACATACTAATCATTTCCATGATTTTTATGAATATTATACTAATTAAATTACTCTTAAACACTAAAAAATATTTTATTTACTTAAAAAATATGAATTACAATGGATAATCACTAAAACAATGATTTCTTATTTTTCTATAATTATTATGTTACTATTTACAAAGAAGACCCTATAATTTATGAAATTAAAAATTCAATAACAAATTTCAACTTTATTCTCTTTCTTTTCTTTTCTCACAATTATTCAACCTACACGAAGTCTTTAAAAGAGGACTTTGATTATTTTATTTTTAAGGGTAAAGGATAATAAATTTAAAGGGGCCAAATTTTTTTAATGAGTGATTAATTTTTAAAATATTTAATTTAGTAATTAAAAACTAAGCATCAATTCTAAGAAGAGCTAGATGAGGCGATTCATAAGATTCCCCCTAATGAGAAAGTTATTCTAGGAGAAGACTTTAATGACCATATAAGAGCAACTTTGGACGAGTATTCATGGGCTCATAGGGTTTTTGGGTACGAAGATAAGAATGATAATGAGACTATGTTCTTAGACTTTGTGGTAGCGTTTGATTCGATAGTAGCCAACTTTTTTTTATGAAACAAAAGAGCACCTTATGACTTTTATGAGTAGAACTGTGAAAAGAAAACTCATATTGACTACTTCCTTATAATAGAGAGCCATTGACGTAGTTGCAAGAATGCAAGGTGACACCTAATACATGATTGTCAATTTAACATAAATTGTTGATTATGGAAATGATAATTAAAGGTTGGAGAAAGAAGAAAATATAATAAAGCATAAATCAGAATTCATATCTTATTTTCAAACTTAATCAATTTCTTGTTATTTCTCTCGAATAATTTCTAAAATTAGTTCATTTTAATTACTGTAGTCGCACAAGTGTCTAACTTCTAACGGTATTTATAGAATGTGTTGAGAGAACTCTACAACTATTGTAAAGAGGGTTAAGCAACGAATGCTAGCTTCACTTCATCCTAAGCCTATTGATAGATTTTTTTAGATATTTTAGTGATTTAATTGAAATACAAATCTAATTTTAACTAAATTTTAATTAAAATTACAATTAATCTAATTAATACCAATTAGACTCAAATCAAATTTAATTTCTCCTAGTGGTTCTTATTTATCAAATAACTCATATTTAATCTTAAAGTTTCTCAAACTTTGCAATCAAGTTTAATTTAATTTAAACATTTTCTCTCCTCAATTCGTTCTTTGTGTGTAACCCATTAGGTTCTCAAATATGTTAGTAATTGATATAAATTATAACCGTAAATTTAAGATCTGATTAATTAAACTCTTTTAATTTATCTTTAATTATTTAATCAAATAATTTTATTTATTGATCAAGATTGACGTTTAGCAACGGATCATGATTATCTAAATATTTCCGAATGTCAACTAACCTTTTTGTGCATGATTTTTATATATAATTTAATCATTTCATTGTACAATATTTTGATTAGACATAAAATATAGAATCAATGTCTACTCCATTTGAGTCCAATCATATTAGCTCTCTACTATTAGTAATTTAATAAATTAATAAAATTTGTAAGCTATTTTACAAAATGTTATTCCACCTTAGACAAGGATTTTCTGAATCAATACTAATTGAGAATAATAGAACAATTTTCCTAATTACTTTAGGGTGATAAATCTTATATTGATCACTAAACCATCTCTATATAGTTCATGCAATATGTAATAACTACCAATTAAGCTATCCTTAACTATAATAGGTCTTATGTTGGCCCTGGGTCCCTATACGGATTTTATGACGACTACGTGTCACCATCTTGATGGCGATAGAAAGCTAAAAGGATAATCTACAACTTTTATGAAGACTACTTAGTCTAGTTCTGCCTATATCAATACA